>KK122378.1:50522-96216 GCA_000611955.2 Stegodyphus mimosarum
TCTCTGTTTTTATTTCATCACTACTTGCCATATCGGGACATGCAAATCACAAATAGTCTTTGAAAGGTACATAAAAAAGGCCGCAAGAAAATCCTAAAAAATGTTTGCTAAAGCTAAATAGATAAGAGTAAAAAGTTTATCAGAAGTAAGAAGAATCCTGGGAAGAAGCATGATTTGATAGCTCACTCTAAACTTCTGAAATTAATTCTATGATCAGTTTCAGAATGCCTGAAAGAGTCAATTTTTTTTTTGTATATTGTAAATACAATTCACCTTGTTATCCATGAGTTCAGAATTGATTTTAGACCTTAAAAATTCCCATTTTTGACATTATAAACGTTCTTAACAGAGTCTTCACAAAATTGTTTTGTCGACCAAGGTATCTCGACTGGGTCTCATGTCTTTCCTCAGTCGCTCTTTCAGTAGAAGTGAGAATATAAGGAATTATCGCTTCCCCCCGCATGCATTCTCGTGAAGTAAATGTTTAGGACGCTATGGTACACTTACGTCGCATTACATTGCGAAGAGTCATCGCACTGCCGCGTGCTTACTTTTATGATGCAAATGACAAACAGGCGTACCTAACAAGTGGAAGATCGGTGATTAGAATCCCGGCAGGTAATTACTTTATGTTTCTTACTTCGAAACATCTAATCGTCTGTATATTAGTACTCGAATTAAAATGTTGCGGGTGATGACTCGTCATCACGAGGGATTGGCCTTCGTTTGAAGAGCGAACGGAGTTTCAGATCTCTGTTCATTCGCTCTTCAAGTGAAGGAGAATGTAAAAAATTATCATATTCTCTCTAGTGCTCTAGTGGCTAGCATGTTCAGTTTCAATAGGAAGATCGCGGATCTAAGCCAAGCATGACCAGAATTGAATTTTTATTTGGGAAAAATTAAATTGTTTGAACAACATTACCATGCGTTTATCATCCA
Source organism: Stegodyphus mimosarum (assembly GCA_000611955.2). NCBI lineage: Eukaryota > Metazoa > Arthropoda > Arachnida > Araneae > Eresidae > Stegodyphus > Stegodyphus mimosarum. The sequence continues at coordinate 51,462 of KK122378.1, forward strand.
TGGTATTTCAATAGAATTGCCACTCAGATAAATGGTGAGAACTTTAATATATCTTCCCCTCAGCTTCCAATAATCAGTTCTCAGATTGTCGTCGTTCAGCAAAGGATAAGATCTTTAATTTAATTTTCAAATTTAATCAGTGAGTGGAAATACTTAGCAAAATCAGCAATTTTAAAACAATAAACGTACTTCTTGACAATATACCGAGCCGTATCACATTGGTGAGCAATTATGTCTTCAGCAATTAGCTTCTTTAACGTCCACCGGCGACTTCTTATTCAATTTTATTTTTTAAATGTATTTATTTGATAATTTTTTAATAATTTTAATTTGAAGTACGACTAGTTAATAATTCAAATGAAAAATTGCAGCATTACCGTGAAAGGTTAATACATTTAAGTACTTTAAAATCTTTTGTACGCCATATATTACACCATCTCATAATCTTTCGAACTTCTTTTAACCCTGTAAGTTCTCGAAATTTCTATGTATTTCCTGTAGAAATTCTTAACGGGAATAGCAACAAGTAAAGAAAAGTAAAAATCTTTCATCACTTCTAAATTTTTACTCCGGAGTTCTGCTTTCTAAAAACATTCGAAGCTTGAAAGTTCGAAGTTCTTTTCAGCTGTGAACTTCTGACACCGAAAATTCGGGAAATAATTAATGTATAGTAACGATCAAGAAAATCAGCTGAATTCTTTTCTGAAATATTTAATTTAGACACTTTTCTTTATTTTTACTTCACTCCCTTCCCCAAAAATTTAGGCAAAAATGTTACATTAATTATTGCTTTTGTTTAGAAGAACATATATGTAATCTTGCCGTAAAAAATACGTTTACACATTTTTCATGAGTTTAGGTGAGCGTTGTTTAGATATTTCTTTTTACACTTGCACAAACTGTGCCTGCGTAAGAAAATAATAAACGTAAATACGAGAGTTTTAATATAAGCGAGGAAATAAAAACAACATGTCCCTAAAATTTATGCAATTTACAGTGCAGAAAAAAATAACTATAATCTGAAAATTCTAGTTTTAAGAGCTTAAGCAGATAACCTTAGATAAATCTTCTACTTTAACATATTTGTATTACATATGTATTCAATATTATCAAAATAAAATTAACAAACTGTTCGATATTAAAATGCAAGTCTTAGCGAGATGTCTTTAATTAGGTCCAAATGTGTGTTGTGTTTCGAAGGTTACATTATTTTAGTAATTATAATTACTATTAAACATAATACAAAATTTCTATTGCTGAGCTATTTTTCTAAATATGTAGATTTACCTGAAAAATAGTTGCTTTCGCGTTCAGTCGCATTTAAAATAGTTATTATAAAAAATGTACGCAATGATATTAAAGTTAGTAACTAGCAATAATAAGTATGGTATAGCGTTTACTGTTCTTAAATTACTTATCTTGATAATCGATAAGAGACATTAAGTTTAAAAGAAAAATTAACCATCTTATGCACACTGTCACGTTGAAGTTAAAAATATTATGGTTCTGGCGATGGAAGCATATTTCTGTTAATATGTTCTGGCCGATGAGTTCTGTGATAAAATCTGAAGCAACAATATTTTACTCTCCTGCTGAGCAGCAATCAAGAATTTTAAATCGCTGAGATTTCTGATTAAATTTGAAAGATAAATGTCTTGTGATTGATTAGGCAAGTAATAAAAGCATTATTAAGTTCGCAGCAAATTTGAAATAAACAAAAGGAAAATCTAAAATTCAAAATTCGGGCTTTGAGGTTTCGGCATAGGACTATGTGTTGAAAATTTGGTGGCTGAAGGAGCCGCCATTTTTTTTTACAATGCGAAGAACATATATATATCTATACATATACCTGATTATTTGATAAAAAATATAGAGACTACAGGCTTTGATAAAAAAAAAGGTCAATATCCCCCCCGTGAAATTTTGAAAGTGCGAGTATTTGTGTAGTTTTGAGAAATACTTAGTATTTTTTGTGCAACTATGTGAAGAAAAACATATGTTTCTAAATCTATATTATCTGAATATATTCCACTTTTAACTACTATAACATAGGCAACATTACGCTATTTAAAAAACTAATTCATTTCCCTAAGCGTTTAAAATATTTTTTGTGCATTTTTCTTTATATATTAAGAAAATATCTGGTATAAAGAAAATAAGTGTTTGAAAGATGTGAATAATTAGTTCCAACAGAAGGCAAATAAAATTTAAATTACATAAGGAAAGATTTAATTAACAAATTTAAAAATAAAATTACTGCAACGTTCATCAACCATACTGGTGATGTAACTCTTAGACACAATGAGCACAATCCTGTTCCATTCGACAACCGTGCGAAATATTAAATGCGCAGCACGCATATGATACATGAGCCGCACCATGTCTCTAGCACGTGATTCTCATTTTAGAACCAAAAAAATCCCGTCCTCCGACGTTGTTACAATACGAGAGGTTTAAGGAAGACTTTAAGGAAGTTTAACTATTAATAAAAGAAAAGATAATGATTGACTACAACGAAACCTATTTCATTGAATGACCCCTAAAAGTATGGCCATCACAAGTTTACAAAACTCACCTATTTTTCGGCGGCAAAATATAAATGTTTGTGGAACTGTTATAAGGAAAATGCTCTATTTGTTCACAAACACTAAGTCGTGTCAGATCTTAAATGTAACTAAAAAATCATTCTTCATCTAACTTTGGCCAAGAGACAGAAGAAAATATATAATACTTATTAATAACCGCAGCATAATATGTGCCATTGTTTCATTTGGTAAAACCACATTTATTTTTAAACTGAAACATAGTTATTAGGGGAAAATGCAATGTACGAGTACATCATTTTTAATGCGAAAAGTAGTCTTGCTTTTTGAATGCCACTGTAACTCACGTGTAGCAAATATTTAGCCGAGAGACATTCAGCCGACAGGACATTTATTTGACAAGGGTATTTAGCTAACAGGATATTCAGCCGACAGTACGACAACGCAATTAGCCGTCAGGCCGTTTAGCCAAAAACGCGTACAGACATACAAAAATAGTCGACAATGTTTTAGTAAAATTTGCCTACATTTACCCGACAAAGAGCAGTTCTTGAACACACAAAGAGAAGATTTATGGACAAGTACCACATTTTTGTCTTTATTTAATATTATACAGGGTACAGATTTTAAAATTAGACAGAAAAGCGACCTTAGGTGGCATATACTTTTCAAGTCAATTTCGAGAGCGATAAGACACAAATCCCTTTAATTTCAGGAAAAGGAAAGAAAACTTGAATAGTAGGAGGAGCGAAACGATTTTATATGGAAAGCAATGGGTGGAGCAAAGCGAAAATGAACAGCACGATACGTCAAGGAAAAGAATAATAAAACGTAAAAAAAACTAAGAAATTAGAATTTTGAAAGTGTTGAGAAGAGTTAAATTGGAAAATTAATGTATATTAAATAAAGAAGAAAATTTTGTTAATGTGAAAGGTTACAAAGAAATTACATTTGTTAACTGTAGAAGCTCTGGAGTTAAATTTTGCAGATCCAACAAAATTAGGATTAAATGTCCAGTTGTCATTATCGATCAAAAATTTATTCATTTCTCCTTTTTGAACACACGATTCGTGTTCCTTGACGAGAAATCTCACCGTTCTTTCAGTTTGGCTGACATATGCAAATGGCATGGTACGCTAAAAATTGAGATCAAAGATGGGATTTTTTAAGATTCGAACGGTAAATTTTACTGAAAGATGAGAAAATTGTTTGAAAGCTGAGATTATGAAGAAACCGACCAATTTTGTAACTGATAGAAAGGTTACATAATTTTTTTAATGGTCGGCGCTTTAATTATTAGCCATTAGCCTTGTGCCCCTACAAGGGCCAGAAGTGGTGACCATTTCATTATGAAAGCATCTAACAGGTGGCTACCGTCGCCTCCCATAAAGGGACGGACAATTACATAGTTGTCGATTAAATATGGAAACATTTTATTAAAACATTGTTGCATGTTTTGTTTAAAGATACGCTTTGCCAGTTAAATGTGATTGGGCAAGATGTTCTGTCGGCTAAATGTCCGTGCTGACTAAATGGACGTGTCAGCTAAATGCCCCGTTAGCTAGGTATCACTTAGCCTCCTTGCAGACGTGGTAATTGCTGTATTGCGAAGAGTATATATTTCAAGACGTTAATCAGAATTTGTATATTAATTTCCCTTTTTGTACACTTTATGCAGTAAAAAACGGTTCTAGCAAACAAATATACTACCTTTTAAGCATGAATACGGTCTGTTTGTAAAGCAGTGTAAGAAGTTTTCTTGTTCATAGATAACTTAAATAAAGAATAAAATTGCTTTATGTTGCGTATCTGATGACTGCAACTCCATTCATTTCATTTGCAAGTTCGCAAGTATGCTGATATCAAAGATGGAGTAGCAAGTGGGTCAAATTACGATTGGTAATTTCTTAAAAATCTGGTGCTTGTTAAAGTCTTAAAATCTATTCCCAAAGTCTTCTGACGTAACAGCCATGAGTGCGTCATGTTTTCGCTGCTTACGTAACGTTCATCAAGCAGAGCTCGAAATATTTTTAAAGCCAAGATTGCTTGCATTCCTCTTTCCGTTTATTTTTCCGTCGAAGACTCCTGAAGACGGGATCCTCTTGGTGAATTCAACACACCTATTGTACAAAGAAGCATTTTTAGATATCTGCGACTTACAGTAATTTGCGCAGAGCCATTAGTTATCAAATAAGGAAGAATGCAATGTGTAAACATCAATAGCTCGCAAGATATCATTATGTGCACAGACAGGGAGGGAGAGGTTACTCATAGGAAGATTACACCGACAACACGTTATACCACACGTAATAGAAATCTTTATGTAAAATAAGACAAACAATATAAATATTCGTGTTACAAACATAAATACAGTCAAGTTCAATTGAAAAATAATGCGTAGACGTGCATTAGATATAGCAGTATTACATAACATTAAATAAATAACAGCAATATTAAATAAATCAGTGCTACACTGCACACCAACATTAAATACAGCAATGTTATACTGTATCATATACCGTACATTATAATGTATTTTATTTGTCTCGTCTGTATGAAAATAAGGTATTTTGATAATATAACAATCTGAAAACCAAGGGTTTATTTTATTATGACAAAGCACACAAGGGTTCTCTACCTCAGAAGAAGGATGCTTTCTAAGAGAAACGAGAAACGGGATCGTATTCATGTCACACATAAAGAAAACCACAAAACGTCCATGCAGCCAAATTCGCCAGTTGGGATTCGAACCGGGGTCCAACTATCAGAGTCCAGTGACTTTACCGCTTGGCCGCTGGTACGTCAACGTAAGCTAAAAAATATGAAAACCGACGAATGGGTTAATAGTATAAGCATTATTGGGACTCTCCCCATTGTAACGTGAATATGTGGTAATTTTCGTTTAGAAAGTCTTCGACGATAGCGTCCTTATAATTAGGAAGATAATCCTTGGCTTAATCAAATGATCAACCAAACAACCAGCAAAAAAAAAAAAAAAAAGGAGTCATATAATAGAATATAAGACAAGATAAGTTAACTTTCAACAGGCATTTCTGTCTGAGATTGCATTCATTTCCCTGAATTAACATCACAGTGACAAATTTTAATGTTTTATTTTCATACTGCAGCATACGATGGAATAATCGTTAATATTTTTGTAATATTTCCTTTCAGTCTGATAAAATTCGAAATTTAATGATAAACAGTGCTAAGTTACGTGACATGACAGCAGTTATAAAATTTTCTAAAATGAATAAAAGCAATTATCTCCTTACAGAACTCTCTTCGGATGATAAGCCCAATTGCTTTCTGATAATTGTGTTAAAGAGATTAACGTTTATCTAATTTTACCCATTCTTACCTTTGAAACTGTTACTTCCGTTTTAATCTTCTTTCTTGCGACTCGGCGCATCCTCATCTATTACCTGTATGACATTTTCCGCTGAAAAATAAAGTCAGCAACCAGTCGTAAGGAAAAGACTTCGATTTTTACATATTAATAACAGTATGAAATATATTTTCATAGCTAAGATAAATGGAATCATAATGATTTGCATTGAAGAAGCCCTACGAAATAGCATAATAAATCATGTTTAGAAATTTTAAAATAATTCAGTGAATATAAAACTGTATTTCAGTAACATTGAAACTTCTAATAAAACTACATAAAATACTTCGGCGTTTATCTGAATAAGAAACTGAATGTCTCGGAGCGTATCAGCTACGTGTCGTTAAATTATTAATCGTATTGGGTGGCACAAAATAAGCCGAACCGTACATGGGATATTTCACTTACTTAAATATAGCAGTTCGGTTTAACTTGGACCATCCAATATATCCATTCAGGGAAGAAATGTTTTTGCTTTTGAAAATAAACGATTATTTGATGATTAGGCAGATTTTTCTATATCCATCTTCAGTTTAATCACGCCCTTCGGAGCAAGATCCACAAGAATTGTACGTTAGAATATCATTTTAACAAACCTTGGTTTTTGAGGAATAATGTTACGCATCAGGGCTTGAATATCCGAACTATCAACAGTGGACTTCTTAAACTATGATTACTTTTACAGAAATTATTAATTATGATCATACTATTCCCCAAAATTTTAAGAAGCCATGTATATTTCTCCATGATCTCAACTGAAACCCTCAAGCAGGGCCTGCGCTGTAGCCGATGCAACCTGTGCGACCTCACAGGGGAGCAATTTTTTTAGAATTTAGAGAAGTACCAAACAACAAAATTTAAGGATTGGAAAATCTTTACAATTTAGGGAGCCACCGGCAGCAAAATTTAGGACCCCCAGAGTTCGCACCGAATGGCAAAGTGCCTAGCGCCGGGCCCTGCTCTTAGAACTACTTCTTCAAGCCACATAGCTCCCATGACTTGACTTTCTCTTCAGTTCTGCTCTTGAACTTTTGCGCTTTCATCTTAGTTCTGTTTGATAGCTATTGCTGGCTAAAGCTCTCCACTTCAATTGTCCGTAACTTTATTTTATTTCTCAATTTCTGCTTTAATATTTTCAGGCAGTATCCAGGAGCTTATCCTCAAACAACCATGCGCCGTTGGTAGCATACCTGTAGACGATTTATTTACTAAAACTTACTGATGCTGCTGCCAGATAATTGACCATTACTATGATAGGATAAAATATTTCAAGCAATTCAAATCTAGTTATTTATAAAATAACTTATTACCTAGACTATTCCAGTTCCATTTTTGTATTAACATCTTTCTACTTGATAGAAATAAAATAGGCATTTGAGTTTCTCAATGCATTTAATCGATGCAAATTTCAACAGCGGAATGAGAATGATATTCTTTGTTTTTAAATGGTAGATTTCGTCGATGGGGAAAGCAAAAGATACTTGTCTTTCAGCTTTAATTAATCTGTATTTGCTTAACTTGCCAAGCAATATTTTCTCTCTCCTTCCAGTAATGCCTTCGTAGTGTAACAGTAGCATACGCAACGCGTATTCGAGATGCCCAGGTTCGAGCTCCGGCGATCGCATTGCACATTTTTCACATCTCCTGCTTCAAAATAACCTAATGACTCTACAATGGCGCCCGAACTAAAAGATGGTGGACGATACTTGGTCATCACCAGGATTTGGCGATTGGCGATTGGGTTCCCTCCTCCCCAGTAGGGAGTATGTAAGGAATTTTCTCCCTCCTTCCAGCATGCCTTCTTGATGTAACGGTAGCACACTCAAAGCGCATTCGAGAGGTCCAGGTTTGTGTCCCGGCACATTTTTCCCATCTCCTGCTTCAAAATAACTTAAAGATTCACATTTGAGAGATTTAAGAATAACAATCTTGTGAAATTATAGAAAAAACTCTGCAATTTATCACTTACCGTAATCTAAGATTTTCAAAAATCAGTTGAAAACACTGCGCACTTTTCCAGTAATTTTGAAAAAAAAAATCCACGCATTCGTAATAAATTAAAGATATTCTTGTTGCTGTAACTAATCTCACTTTGACAGTAACATCAGAAAAAGCCCACGAAATCCATCATGGCAAGGAGTGCAAAATTGCTCCTGCCATCAGCAATAGCCTTGAGCACCATACAAGTGACTGTACAACTTTCCTCAGTTCCCCTTCCCAGTTTTGAAGGAGAGCACCCCTGAGGGGACGGTTCCGAGGGTCTCCCATCCCTCTTCTCCTAGCACTAACCTCTCGAGAGGACTTTCTACTCGCCCCATAGTTAGAGTGGCCCCATGCCATTTACGAATTTCCATGCCTTCTCCGGGATTCGACAGCGCCCTTCGGTACCGCAGTGAGCGTCGGTAACCGCAATCCCAGTTGGACGGCAAAGATATTCCTTATTTTACAAGTGCAAAATTTTGTAGCCTGCAAATGACAAATTAATTTATTATAAAATATAAGCGTATAAAATAATCTTAACAATGCAGAAAACTGAATGATAGGTAATATTGATATAACGTAAAATGTATGTAATTCACAATTACATCCACTTGACAGTTATGAATATTTGCCACATTGTTATTTACAAAATTTGTTTCTAACTCTGCAGATTCTTCCCCTTCGAACAAAATAGCTTGTTTATTTTTGTTTCAAATTACTAAACAGAAAATGCCGTCATTACTACGAATTATCAAGAGATAATTATGAATATTTGCAGAACTTTTTTTTTTTTGAAAGTTGCTTCTAAATCCTGTAGTATATTCTTTACTTTGACACAAAATAACCTCAATTTTTGTTTTAAATTTTACGGCTTTGGTAAATTTCAAGTGCCATAAGCACTTTAAATTTGCAGGGATTAATTATGAATATTTGCAGCGTAGTTATTTATAAAAGTCGTTTCTAAACGTTGTATATTCTTTACCTTGGAACTAAACAGTTTTTTTTTGTTTCAAATTACTGTGTATTTATTAAAATGAAAGCGTCGTCATGTTATGAAATGCCGTCATGAAAGTGTTAAAACGGCCACCACATAAGACTTTGGTGATATTTAAAAATTCCATGTTACATATTGGGTGATCAGATTTGTCAGTTTTGGCGTTGAAGCGCATAGGGTAATTTAATAAAGCTGGTTTAAACAAGTTTTGATTGATTAAGGCAAAGCAATTCGAGGGCTATCTTCCTGTCGGGAGAGATGTCTTTGTGGAGAACTTTTCAAAGGACCTGCCTGGTAATTACGTTACGCTAAAGGAAAATCACAGAACTTTTCTGCAACCAACTTCTTTGTGGGATTCGAAACCGTTCTAACTACTAGTGTTCAGCGAATTTACCACTCGTCCATTGGAACGCTTTAACAATTGAAGTACCTATATTCTTCAGTTATATACAGTGTCTTTTGTTCTGAATACTGATTTGATTTACTTAAATGAATTTATTTTCTAGATTAAAATACTTGTAAAATGTTCTTGTAACATTGTTGATAGTATTTTTCTATTAATTATAATATGAGTTATTCATTTTCTGTATAATTTTTTTAACTAATTTCAGATTAACCGTGGATGTCGTTCTCGTTATTATCCCAGTAAATGACCGCATTTTATACGGTCATTTTATTACAATTTATTAATCATATTTAATAAATTGTTCCCCAAATCTGAGACACAGCCTCTTAACATGTGAAATTGCATTATGTAATTATTTCCTCTGTGCTGATTAAGATACATCACGGGTTATCAAAGAACACATCTTTGGAACAGTTTTCATGTATTTATAATACAGAAAACTTTTGAAACAGGTTGACTGGCCCAACTTAAAGTTGTACCAGTTTGACAGACTATTGAAGTAATGATAAATGGAAAGTGACCCTCAAGGCTGTTGTTCATCAGTGAAGTACAGTGCATGAATTACCAGGAAGTGCATTTACTATTTTGAAATTACTCATTCTGCTTCGCCAATTGCAGATTCATTAAATTAAAAAGCTTTACCAAGTAGCAACATCCTGAGAACTTCTTGTTTGTGCGGTGGCATGGAAGACGAATTAAAGTTCTTTTGCGTGTTATGACAATACTTGCTAAATTTTATGGTTGACAAATGCATGATATAATATCTTAATCGTAAAGAAAAAGGCCGAAAATCCGGCAGACTCAGCGAAGGACATTTTTTTTAACATCAAAGTTAAACCGAAGGATATTAAATGGCTGTCAAAGCGTTAGGTCATCAATGACGTTTAAGTTGATGGTTACTGACGTGAGCCAGAGCAATAGATTTAAACAGTTTAGTAAAATAATTGAAAAACACTAGTTCCCGTCAAGGCCGCCGGTCATTCTCTGGAGAAGTGCCATGTTCGGAGCAGACATAATATTTGTCGTAGCGAGTGCACGGATGATAAATGCATGACAAGGAAATGTAGTAGCACCAAAATTTTGCAGACTTTGTCAGCTGATATATTTTAAAGCCAAAATCTTCAGTTACGGAGAATAAAAATACTCTTCTGTAAATGACTATATTTTGAGCAGTTCTAGAATATGCGATTTAATATTTATCTTTTTATATTTCCTTGATTTCTCATATAAGGAAAGCTCGACGGGTTTATTATAACTTCAGAATTATTTAAAAGATTATTACTCATAAAAACGCGGGAACTAAAATTACTCATCGAATGCAGTAAGTGAGCCGAGTAAATCATTATAAGCAGGTGCTCCATATGAATTACGTCAGAAGACGACGGGAAGTGAAGCATTTTTATCTAGTTTAAGTTAAAATTGGAAAAGCAAACGACAGAGAAATCTAGTAAATTAGGTCGCGAGTTATTATTGAGGAAGTGTTTTCTATTCGCGAATTTTAATTGCAAGCAGTTAAAATCTTATTTTAGATTAGATTTTTATGCGTAAATAGAAGAAAAGTGTTTGGAATTTACAATACGTAATTCTCAGGAAAGCAAACTTGAGTAATTGTTTATCTGAACGTTCAAAATAACACCATGGAAGGAAAATCTAACTTTCTTTCGTCCTAGCTAAGAAAATACAGAGATGATATTAGCACCAGTTTTACACTTCGGAGGTTGCGGGATTAAGCAATTCTTTCGTAACAAATAAGCCAGATATATGTCAGTCGTAAATCTGTAAGGAAATTTCTGCTGGTTTGCACCCACACCGGTGCTTACCTGGAATGGGCATCGGAATGAGCTCGTCGATGACCATCAAAAAGTTAAATAAAGTTTGATGTTAATGGATGTTAAAATGTACCAAAATGAGAGCTGTAATTAAAACAGTTGCTTAATTTATCGATAAGAATTTGCCTACTTTATTTGAGATTGGATTTGAAACGTATATTTATGATCGATATGGTTTCTTGATTCGATAAAACTAAAATAGTGGAGAATCCTGACAGATGTAAATGGAATTATCACTGCCTCTGAAAGTAACTACGGAGACTCGGAAAGGTTTAAAATAAATCTTTTCATTTAAACATTAACTTTGAACATAAATGCATGTTCTTGTGCTAACAAAGTCAACCACAACTCGTGGCGACGCAACTAAAAAACAGTCAAATTCCAATTTAAAATGTGGAATAGTAATCAAAGACTACAAATTAAATTCTGAATATAAGATGGCTCAGAACTTCTAACTGGCATATCAGGTTCAAATTTCGGCAGCAATAACGCAGAGCCGAATAATTACAAACTTACTAGAGCTGGCAGGAACTATTGAAATGTGCCTGCGAAACGCAGAAACACGCTCTGTTTTACCACCCAAAAACCTCAGTGTAAATACTATCTAACTGATTTGCATTCTGATGAGAAAACGGAAAGGAGAAATTATAGTAAAGACCCTACAACATAAAAACCTGGTTAATTTAAATAATAGTAACTGTATAAGCCTTAATATTTTTAAGTACAAATTCCTTTATCCCAAAGAAGTCAGGTGTTTAGACTATTAGAATTTCAAATAATAGAAACTTAAAAATACATCTATGCCTTCAGCAAGAGTGGAACCAAAAATCTTTCAATTAGCTAACGTGCTAACCGGAGCTAAGATATTTTTTCACCTGAGGTAAAAAGGTACGCTTCCCTATATAAAATCAAATTAACTATATGTATATATTAAGCAAAAGTAACTGCATTAAATCGAAATATTATAATTCTTATAGCGTAATTATACCATAAATTCTTAAAGTATTTCTTAATCGTAACTATATATTCAGAAAAATAATACATCTAATTATTTATAATTTTCAAATGAAAATGTTAAAAATCTTTTTTTGGCAAATAGGAAATAACTTTGAAATGCTACTATACTCATTGCACTAATTTTCAAGTTTCCTTGAAATTTAATTTTTCTTGCTTTAGAGAAGCAAAATCGACAATAATGTTTTTACTTTATTCCATGTTCTATAGAAAAAGCCGCCGTGTTTGAATTTCTTTAATCTAGACAAAGTTTCGCATATTGTTTTATTAAATTAAGTTTGCTGAAGCTGATGTTCCCTATTAATAACTTAGAAGTTTAAAAACATTATTAACCTAACTTTCGAATTCGAATAAACAGTACGGCGCCCGTTCGAGTGATTCATCTAAGGCAAGTGCCTCACTTGCCTCACCGTTGTCCCGGCTTTTTTGCTATCCATTTTAGCATATTAGTGCTAACTCATTTCTGTAAGTTAGTGCAAGATAGCGGAATGTGATAATTTGTTATAATATGAGATATGCTGAGAGAAACTGTTTTTATTTCGATTGATAATGCTGCAAAAGATTATCAGTTTATACGTTACGAATCAAATGTATCTGAGTGTTCTGCGGGATCCTAGAGATCTTCTTAATGACTAGGCCAGAACAAAGAAACTGGCATTTCACTGAAACAAACAACAACTATGAAAAAGTTCTTAACATCTAATAAGCTCATCAAAATCCCTCACAGAGCAAAGTCTAAAGCAGTAATCAACCCAGCAAGAAGCTCTAGACTAGGGGTTTTCAAAGGGTTCGGTACTAAGCCCTTGGTGGGTCGATGAAATTTTAAACAGTGCCATTGATAGTCAAGGGCTCGATACCCGAATATGCACCGGCAGTTGAACGGCACAATCAAGATCCCATTGATCATAAAATAAATAAATTAATTAAAAAAAAAATCTGAAAGATTTCAGATTTTAAATTACGTCCAAAGGGTTGTTTTTTAACGTTTTATGTGTTACCTTTATTTATTAAATATATCATGTTCTTCCATAAAATTCCATAACCATAAAATTAACCATAAAATTCAGTTCAACAGCAATATCGCAAAATAATTTCAAAATGAATATATCTTTAGAATTTCTGATACACAGTTCCGCGCGCTGGAGATATTTTTTTTTTCGTAAAGCGTTTCCATTGCTCGCTTTGAAATCGTCTAGTTTTTTAATCAAAAATTCGTTGAAATATAATAAAATATGAAATCGATAATAAAATTAATTTCAAATTCAAATTAGGGCTTCCACTTGCCTCTATTCTATGAAGATTTTGATGGCTCTAGGTACCGTTGTTTTATCACAATGCAAGAAACATACATACATTTATGCAGAATCTTCATTATTTAATTTCTTTAAACATAATACAGGGCGATAATATTTGGTGGCAACACTTTGAAAAGTGATTCACCGTTTATAGTTTTCAACGCAAAATGCCAAAACGAAATTAATAGTCCTTCGGGCAAATTGCCCCTTTGGACTAAAAAAAAATCTGAAAGCTTTCAGACTTTACATTACATCCAAAGGGACTTTTTTAACATTTTGTGTGTTACCTTTATTTATTAAATGTCATATTCTTCGCAAATGAACCATAAAATTCAATTCAACAGCAATATCGCAAAATAATTTTAAGATGAACATATCTTTAGAATTTTCGATACACAATTTCGCGCTAGAGATAAAAACTTTTTTTTTTCGAGTTTCTTCATCAAAAATTCGTTAAAGTGTTACAAAGTGTGAAATCGATAATAAAACAAATTCCGAATTAGGACTTCCAGATGCCCATATTCGCTGGAAAGTTATGTTATTCAAAATTTAATGCTAGGCTCCAGGTGCCGTTGTTTTATCGCAATGCGAGAAACATACATATAGATGTGCAGATTCTTCATTATTTAATTTCTTTAAATACACAGTTTTAATAACACAGGGCTCTAATAGTTAGTGGCAGGAATTTGAAAAGTGAATCGACATTTATAATGAACCAATGCAAAATGTCAGAACGAAATTAATTGTCCTTCTTGCTAACGCCCTTTGGGCTAATAAAATAATTATCAAATTGGTAATTAATTGCTTAGTAATATGAAGCAGTAACATGTAGTAAGAAAATAATTATAGGTGAATAAAAGGAGAGGGGAATGAACAAATTACTTTACATATTCTTAAATCAATAATATGTTTTTAAATATGTAATTTTTTTATGCAGTAAGTGCACAAAAATTGTCACCGAACCATCCACATTGGCTTTTCCCTCTTCTTACCTAGTTGAAACAAACTTAAGTCAATAATTTACCAAAGAAAACAAGAAACAGGTTGAATATTATTTAAAGAGGTGATTTCAGAGTTACTTTAAGCAATTTTACATCAGTTATTAAAAATTCTGCATTTGGACATTAAACACGCAGTTATCACATTAATTAAAATCGAATTTGGGGGCAATTAGTATCTGTGATTTTGTTTCTGGAACCTTCTTTATCTTTGTAACATTAAAAATAATAATTTTTACAGAAAAATTTTAAAACCTAATTCAATAAACCACATTTTTTTCTCAAAATTTTTGTTCTTATTCTTAGCGTAATCGTTATCTTTAAGTTATTTATATGTGCAGCTATTTGTATTATGATTATGTTGTATCCTATACTTATTATAGAGAAAAATGTAAGGGGGGTCGATGAAGAAAACTATTTTTTAAAAGAGGATGCAAGAAAAAGGTTGCGAAACTTTGTTCTAGACGGTTGCACGACTCTAGAGCGTGCGACAGAGTCGAGTTTTTCGCTTGGTCTGACTCATCAAAACTGATTGACTATTGACTCTTACACAGCCGATAAAGTTGCCTTAAGCATTTCTAGAAACCTACAGAAAAATCGTCTGTCTGGTTTCGAAAATAGGTTTTCTATAAACTCCCAAAATGTCGTGAGTTTGGAGAAAAATCGCTACTTGTAGCAAACTTAGCAATAACAATTACTGCTAAGATCCGGTAGAAGATTCTTATCCTCCCACCCCCGTACCTCCGCTGCTAATTGAGCTATCTTTACAATTCAAACGTGAATCAATTCAAAATTAAGAGACGTAAAACAAAATACAGGAACTAGATAACTGGCCACAAATTCAATTAAATAAAATGATATGATAAAACTTTTACTTCAAAAGCAACTAAATAAAACAAGATATAATACTGCAAAATACATAAAAATTAAAATGCGTTTAAAGAAACACAAAATATTAAAAAGTAAATAATGATTAATGTATCTAAGAAATATATTGATTGTTTTCAAGTCGCTCAGTTTCTTAAGCTGTTGCAAACTAATAATTTTAAGATTCAACTTCCGTTGATTGAGCAAGATGACTGAGGTGTGATTTGCGAAATTTTTCCTAACATATGCAAGTCAATTCCTTATAGAAAGCCATACATGAAAGCATGGCTCTTAACGTAGATATCCATCGAACGTTTTTTTCCGTGATGAATAACTAACGTTATCGAAAATTTAGGTTTCAGAAACTATATCACAATAATTTAAATTATATGAGTTTTGTTTGAGAAAACATATGAACCTGTCCCAAACAAAACCTTATACCGAATTATATACAAAATGTTTTAAAATATGCCAAAATACAAAATGTTAATGTCTGAAATAAAATTAATTAGTTATAAACGAAACTGAGATTAAATTAATTTTTTTTAAATCTCTGGTGACCAGTGATTTTAAGAGAAAATTAAAAATAATCATTTTGTACATGGAAGTTTGGATTCTACTATAGAATGACCGAATGTTTCCCATTTAAAAGGAGTACTATGAGCTCTTCTTATTAATTTTGTAAGCAAAATCATTTATAAGAACAAGTGCATGAAAAATAATAAAATTATATTTTTAACAAAAAGTCATATATATTAGAACTGCTCATTTTGGCTTCCTTGTATACAAAATAAAAGAAGTAATGCAATCACGAAAGGTCAAATTTGAACGGAAATATCCATTTTGACCGTTCCAGCATCCATTTGGAAGAACTTTTTTCCGTGACATCTGTACTTACTCACAGACTAAAGAACTGTTTTTTTCCAAAACGGATTGCAAAATGGATTTAAAATGGGTTCAAAAGGGTTTTTTTCTTGAAGTCTGGACGTACATACGTATATGTGTATCTCGCATTACTAAAAAAGGATTAGAGGTAGAATATTGAAATTTTGTACATGAGAGTGCTATAACAACTAATTGTGCACCTCCCTTTTTTATTTTGGAATCGAAATATATATGTATACGCTCCCTCTTATCCGGCTTTCATTTTCGCAATCGTTAGTCGTAGTCATTTACTTTCAGAAAAATTGACTACTATATTTAAATTCAATTTTTTAATTTTTGATGGTATTTTCAACTTGCCTTGAGGGACCGGTTATTCAAGTTTGAATAATTTAAGAACATCAGTTTAAATGAAGTGCAGCCAAAAGTGTGCATAATTTAATAGGCTGTATAAGGGTGTCTTGTCCCCATCAGACTTTTAATGAATATTATAGAATTTTAACATCATTAGTAGAGTCTTTCTAAACTTTTTGGACTGTTAATGTATATTGCATTGCACTTTCACGTATTAATCATTTACACGATTAAGCAAGATCTTACGTATTGCGTCTACACAGTCTTACAAATAATCATTTTCCAGAATGTTGCCAGTTCAACTTGAAGTAATACATTTTATCTACCTTCCAGATTTTAAACTAATCGCTCAATAAACTGAAAGAGTAAATAACAACACACGGTCTTCTTAAAAATTAAAAATTTTATACTGTTTTTAATCATGTATTTAATTTATACACTTTTAAATAAATTTTGTTTACAATAAAAGATCTCCTTCACAATTTCGTGGTAAATAAATTATGCAGTCGCTACTAAATTTTATTATACTGAAACAGAGACAAGTTGCCGAAGTTTGTTTTAGCACAAAACGGTCTATTAGTCTCGAAATGGAGTTGTGCGTATAAACGACGTATCACTTTTCAAATTGCTGTCACCAAATATTATAACCCTTTATTACTTTTAAAGAGATTAAATAATGAAGGATCTGCAGGCATGTAAGCATGTATATATGTATGTTTCTCGCACTGTGAAAAAAAAAACTTATCTCAACAACTAAAGCCATCAAATTTTGAATAACATAGTCCTCCATCTGAACATAAGCCCCTGGAAGCCCGAACTTTGAATTTCGAATTTGTTTGTTATATATTTCATCTTTTTTAAGACATGAATGGATTTTGGGTTAACAAACGCAATGATTTGAAAACGAGAAGTTGAATGTAATGTATGAAATAAAATACTTTTATCTCCAGCTCGCGAGATTGTTGCCATTCGGAAAAATTTGAGATATTTATCTTTCAGTTTTAATTAACAATATCAAAATACGTATGACAACCTCTAACACTCTATCGAAAATTTTGATAATATGCTGTTTTAAAATGTTTTGTGATTTTTATATTGAATTGAATTTTACGTGGCGTAAGTGCGAAGCATGTAATATTTAATAAGTAAAGTTAAACATAAAAAGTTAATAATAAAAAGACAAAAAATATTGGTAGTTATCTTTCTAAAAAAAACTGAATAGTGATAGGATGAACTCAGAAAAGACTGAAAAAAATATAAAAATGTACGCCAACACTTAACACTGCATCCAGAAGTCTAAACATATGCTGGTAGCAGCTTTTAAAAATTTTGTGATTTTATTGTCGAACCGTACGTGGCGTAAGTGCGAAGAAAACCGTGCTTAATAGTGAAGCTTAAAAAAAAGTTTAGCTGGAGTGAGTGCAAGAGCAGACTAGTAGACAGCGAGCTCAGCTGGAGAATTAAAAACCTTAACAAGCCTTTTTGGGCAAGCATTAAAATCTGAAATCATCCAAAAAATTTTTTTTATTTTGTTCGTTTTACAGATGCTCAGTGCGCCCACTTCTACCGATAGAAACTCTTTGATCTATTTGATAATCTCACACTCTTACTCACATATCACCATCGACCATAACATCAGCATTATGGTGGCGAAAATCTTGGAGACTGGTGAAGGATGAAGGCAAAAAGACGTTTTTTAAAACAGGCATGTCTTTAACTTTTAGTACCATTTTTTTTTATACCCAGTACATCCTAATTAATGTAAATACCATCTCAATTAAAGCATTAACAACAGTTAGAAAGGCAAATTCAATAAATCTTCTTAAAATTTGTTACAAAGTATACTCTTCATCTAAAAATAATTGAAAATCTCTATGCATTGTGTATTAGATTATAAATTGAAAATGATCCAATTAACATTTCTTTATGTGAACGGAATGGCCTAAATATGAAACTTTATCAAGAAATACACTTTCTTGTCCATAATAATATAATGAAAACACCACAAAAAAAATTCTGAAAGCTTTCAGATTTTATATTGCGCCCAAAGGGGAGTTTTTTTAACCTTTCTTGCGTTACCTCTATTTATTAAATATCATGTTCTTCGCACTTAAACAATAAAATTCAGTTCAATATCGCAAAATATTTAAAAGGGCATAAGAGTTCCAGATACACAGTCTGGCGCGCTGGAGATAAAAATGCTTTTTTTTTTCGTACAATGTTCCTATTGCTCGCTTTGGTTGATAAAAATTCTTTAATGCTTGATAAAATATGAAATCAGCTGTAGGGTTTATGTTTATTTTAACTAACATTTATTTTAAGTTATCTTTCCTGTTTAGCCTTCATTTTCCCCTAGAAATGCCCGTGCCAGAGTATGTAAATTGTAGTAGCACGCGCAGTTTATTCAAATTTAGCGGAAGCTAGTTGAATTAAATATTAGACAAAACTAGAGTGTGAGAGCCTTGCTTTAAAGTTACGCTAGTGAGGTCGCTCGGTAGAATTTAGATCGGTGCGTATCGGCTTGTGTGCCTAGCTTTCCAGAAGTGCTAGTTTTCAACTGTTTAATCAGTAATCTTGCTGAATCTCAGCGGTAATTAAAAACGCGGTTAGCTTAGGATCTCAGATCCTCGTCAGTTAGTGTTTTGATATTTGTTCATCTAGTCTTTACTTTCAGTTTGACGTTTTGTTTTAGTTAACCGCCGGGTTGGCGCAGTTTGTGAGCCTCTAGTAGACGCATTTGTCATTTTAAAGATAAAATAAAAAAGGCTTTAAGCCCTTCTCACATTTCTGTGTAAATTCACACACAGTAGCAGTCACTACCCCAGTTTCTGACAAGTTGGGGCAGCAAGATCTTACACGGTAATAAAACAAATTCCAAATTTGGGTTTCTAGTTGCCCATATTCGAATGGAGGACTACTTTATTCAAAACTGGATGCCTTTACGTACCGTTGTTTTTTCACAGTGCGAGAACCATACATACATTCGTGCAGATTCTTCATTATTTAATTTCTTTAAATATAATGCAGGGCTCTAATATTTTGTGGCAATAATTTGAAAAGTGAATCGACATTTATAGTGAACAGACGCAAAATGCCAAAACGAAATTAATATCCCTTCTGGGCAAATTGCCCCTTTGGGCTAATAAGTATATGCTTTTATTCGTATTTCAATTTATTTTAGAAAGTAAATGTCATCTAAATGAAGGATTACGATCTAAGAAATCCTAACTTTGTTGTTTCAAATATTCTTTAAAATATATATTGTAAGGAAACGTGAAAAAGGAAACTAAAGGAAATTTTGGTTAATATTTTTTTTTCCACGACATCCTCATAAATGAACTATTTTATTCAGTTGTAATTTTACAGGATATCCTTGAAAGAATGATGCAATCTACACTTTTTTATCCAAATGAATAATGCAAGAGTAGTATTTTGTCAGATTTTAAGCAAAGTCACTGCTTATATCTTTCCCATCTGATTCTTATAAAGCGAAATGTTGCCATCTTCTTGAAGAACGCCGCATTATGTTCCAATTGAATGTATTAAAATCTGAATACTTTGCATGCTTTCTCAGTCTTTTTGTCATCTCATTCCTTCCTTTTGCAGAAGCCCTTGAAAAATCTTGCAGATCACATGAATATCTACCCAGGAGACTTATTTCGGAAATTTTGTTTCGCAATAGCTTTTGAAATACATTTCGTATCCTAAGAAACCTTGCGCAGTTTTTTATTCTCCAGAAGTCCTTGAAATATTTTTCAAATCTATCGGAACCCATGTATGTACTCAGCGAACTCTTAAAATACTTTTCAGATACTGCTAAAACCCCCTCACAGAAGATTCGTTTCAGATATTTGGCTGTGCCAGAATACTTGAAAATGGTCAAAATTCATCCAAAATGAGATTTAGATAAAATGGAATCTGTAATTCATTTTAGACCTTTTTACCTCATAAAAACTGGGAAAATCTTTCAAATATCGTGGTACCCTTGTATAAAAGACTTATCTCAGCATTTGATCTGCAAGATCCTTTGAAATCATTTTCTTATTAGAAGGGAAAGGAACCCTTCTAATTTAGCCTTTTTATTGGGCAAGAATTCTTTACCTTCGTTTTGGATCTCACAGAATCTTTCTATGGGAGACTTACCTTAGCCTTTTTTTTCTGTCAAAAATATTAAATATTTTTTTAATAGAATGCAAAGTAAAAGACTCATTTCGGATCTGTCGTTGCGCAGAAATCCTTAAAATGCTTTTCAGATCCAACTTCTGCATGAAAATCTAATTTTAGATACTTTGCTGTGCTTTTAAATATTTTTTTTAATAAATGGAATGCTTACTTCTAAGACTCATTTGTAACCTTTGGTAGCGAAAGAAATTTTTCAGTGTTTCTCATATGACCACTGATCTGAAAGGACCCTTGAAATATTTTTAGATCGCACAGAATCCCGGCACATTATACTAAATTTGCTCTCCTTAATTCTAAATTTTTCAGGTATCGCTGAATCCTGCGAAAAAATGCGAGTAACGTATATTAACCCTTTCAGTCAGTTACAGTACAAGAATACTGGCTGTGATTTATAAAGCAAATATATATTTCTCTCCAGCTTGCCATCATCGCCAATCTTTGATAACGAATATTGTAATAACTCGACTCCGTGAATGGAATTCTTAAAAATGTTGAATCGCACATGTCGGCAGCAAACACTGATGCTTTAAAATGTACATGAGACTTTAATATGATTTGTTAAATTAATCTAGAGCACTTAATCAAAATTTTTAAACTTCAAACATTTAAAAATTAAAAAAAAATTCTGGAAGCTTTCAGATTTTATATTACGCCTAAAGGTGCGTTTTTTAACGTTTGCTGTGTTATGTTTATTTATTAAATACCATCTTCTTCGACTTAAACACATAAAATTCATTTCAACAACAATATCGCAAATATTTAAAAAACAGCATATCTTTAGAATTTCCGAAGACAGTCTCGCGCGCTGGAGATAAAAAGGTTTTTACCGTACAGTGCCGCCATTGTTCGCTTCAAATCGTTGAGTTTGTTCATGGAAAGTTCGTTAAAGTTTTACAAAATATGAAATTGATAATAAAACAAATTCGAAATCTAAAAATCTGGCTTCCAGGTGCCCATGTTCGGGTGGAGGATTATGTAATTCAAAATTTGATGGTTCTAAATAACGTCGTTGTTTTCACAATGCGAAAACGATACATGCGTTTATGCAGATTCTTCATTATTTCATTTCTTTAAATGTAATACAGGGCGAGAATATTTGGTAGCTTCAGACTTTTAGAGTGATTCAACGCAAAATGCCGTTTCGAGAATAGCCCTTTCGGCTAGTAAAAATACTGTAAAATACACTTTTTAATTTTTTTTTTTTTTAGAAGAAAACAAAATTTCTTAATTTTTCTGAAATCCTGCAGAAAGGTACAGAACTCTGTTGGAATATCAGTGCCCTATTCCATTCCGCATTTCGTAACGTAAGCACTGAATAAGATTTTCTCATATGCTACTTAAAAAATACAGTTTCATAAACCGAGAAAGAGTTATGTGTTTGGTTTTGCATCCCTCATTACCCTGCACCTTAACCGGGGACGGCGTGACAGCGTTTCTTCCTCTGAAGAAGATATCACCCCACTTCCTTGGAACAAATGTAACGAGGTCGCGATACTTCCCCGTGACCTACGAAGGCGTTTTTATTATCTTTTTTTTTATTCGAAAGGGTTGTTCATTTATGGAAAGGAAATGATGGGACGTTTCTTTTTCATCTGCAGGATAATTAAGTTACTTTTTTTCCGCCAAATGGGCGATCAGAGACAAATGGAACGGAATATTCCAGGGATGTTTAAGTAATAAATCGGTCGGCAACACAAGCGGAGACATGAAATTTGGGTTAGAAGTTTGTCGAACTTCCCCCATATTAACTAATTAAAAATTTATTCTTCGAAGTTATGATGAAATGCAGATGAAAAACTTAAATTTTAACTCAACCGAAAGAATATTCGACAAAAGGCAGCAAAAATACAGAGTAGCACAAAAATATTCGAATAGAGCAGCCTTACATGAAAATATCACAAAAAATTAAAACTTAAAAGGTCCAGTCACTCAGGTGGGCGCATGTTTGAATCCCGCGTAAAGCTTAGATATTTCTATATTCCTCACCCTCCTTCTTGTTGGTATAATATCGGTCACGCTGTAGGGTGCCGCCTGAATAATGCTCCCGATGATAAGATAGTTAAATGATTGCTGGATTTTATTCCTTTCCTGAGAAATACGTTAAGTGTGTGGCTATTGGTAACAAATGGATGCTAAGAAATTTGAATTACAGTCTGATCTCTCGAGGAAAGATTACAATCTGACATCCTGAGGAAGAGTTTTAAAAATTTCTTTCTCGAAAAACTTTTGAATCATTAAAACATGTTAAACCAAAAAAATCAACTGTTGAAAATATAATAAATTAAATGTATTTGGATTTATAGATAAGGTAATGGAATTTATAGATAATGTATACGTTAAAAACGTAAAATAAAAGTAATTAAGAAAAGTATCTTTTGCTTTTGCATCCATAATATTGCTAATTAAAAACAAATTGATTCGTCCAGAAAAATAAATTAAAAAATCTTATGCTTTGCCGTACTACAATACTTGCGAATCCGCTTCCTGCGACGGGGCATGGAAGTAAATTATTCATATTTCGAGCAGCGATGGCTCTTGCCGAAAGCTTCTTCTAATGATTATTATTATCATTCTACTCATCTATCAACTTTCTCTTGCCAAAACAGGATTTTATATGTGAAACAGAAATAATGCACTTCTTTTGAGGAGAAAAGAAAAATTTATTTTTTTCTCATCTGAATTATTTTTGTAGGTAGTTTGGACTTTTGTATATGGCCAAGCTGCGTCATGCATGTTTTGTATATGTTCGCAAAAAAAGCAAAATATAAACTAATCATAAATAATTCGGTGTTAAGGTGTAGAATAATGCTACAAAT
The DNA here is from genome assembly GCA_000611955.2 of Stegodyphus mimosarum. NCBI lineage: Eukaryota > Metazoa > Arthropoda > Arachnida > Araneae > Eresidae > Stegodyphus > Stegodyphus mimosarum. The sequence goes on from KK122378.1 coordinate 75,010, forward strand.
ATTAACAAACCTACTCGTTTCATCAATTATATTACACCTAAAGGTTTTTTTTAATCTTTTGTGTATTACCTTTATTTATTAAATATCATGTTCTTCGCCCTTCAACAATTCAATTCAACTGCAATATCACAATATATTTAAAAATAGCATATCTTTAGAATTTCCGGCAAACAATCTCGCGTGCTGTAGATGAAAATGTTTTTTTTTTTTCGTACAGCGTTGCCACTGCTCGCTTTGAAATCGTTGAGTTTGTTAATGCAAAATTCTTTAAAGTTTTAAAAAATATGAAATATATAATAAATTCGAAATTCAAAATTCGGGTTTCCAGATGCCTATATTCGGGGGAAGGATTGCGTAATTCAAAATTTGATGGCACTGGGTACCGTCGTTTGTTCACAATCCGAAAAATATACATAGATTCATGCAGATTCTTTATTATTTAATTTCTTTAAATATAATACATGGCAATAATAATTGGTGGCAACATTTTGAAAAATGACTCAGACTTTTAAAGCGATTCAATGTAAAATGTCGTTTCGAGACTAACAGCCCTTATTGGCTAACTTTGTTTTGTGCTAGAAAAAAGAAAGAAAAAGTGAGAAAGAGCAGAAACATATTTTAAAACATTTCTAATATTTTTAAGGGTTATTATCATTTTCTGAAATATGGTTTAACCTCTAGTAAGAAACAAACTATATATTTTGCTGTTTTTATCCCGATTTGAGGACGCTTTGCGAAACTGTTAATGACTTTGCAATTTTACAAGTTATTTCTTTGAGATTTCTTCTCCGTGGAAGGCCTAATGACTTCACTGTTTTATATTCAGACTAACATAATGATTGCTCATTAAAATACCTATTTTTAGCATGTGTTTGTTACTGCGAGTCACACGAATGTTGGGCTAAACAATGCAGATTAAATTATACAAAAATATATTAAACTAACTGTATTTCTAGTGTTAAAATTCGAAAGACGGTTAGTATGTAATATTTCGAGAATTGTTATTCATTCGGAAGTTGTGCGAATAATATATATTAAATAACTGATGATAAAGATGATAATAATAATAACACTAATTTTAGTAATGAGAATGACATATTTCATATGAATCATATTAACAATTTCTAACACGAATTAGTTTTCATGGTATGTCGGATAAACGAAATTCCAGTTATCAACCAGTCCTATTGTAAAATTAAAGTAAAGACTAGAATTACAATTTGAGAAATTAGTTAAAGATCTTAATGCCATGTCGAAGGGCATCACACTGAAAACTGGTTATTTATCAGACTGCACGAAGAATAAATAAACTATCTAACGCCCCTTACAATGACAACATTTACCTTGTCGTGTGGATGACAAAGACATGGTAGGGTCAGGGGCTAATTACCACCCAGGCTCACAAGAATCCGGCATAATGACCACAAATCGTTGCACAGTTCAACATAAACCTGCTTTATGCTTTTATAAGCGTAAAACGGTATTACGATGATCAAAGATTCCTTGACTATCATTAACGATGTCAATTTTTATTAATATTAATGTTTGTTTATAAGCAGATATTCAGGAAAGAAGTAATCTAGAAAAATATATTATGATAATTATATTTAATACAAATATGTATTCAAAATATCAGTGCTCACATATTAGCGCAACCACTTTGAGGAAATTTTGTGATTTTTACAGAAGAAAAAATGATTCGGTGAATTTTCGGATTGCAACTTACAATGGATGTAGTTAACTGAAGAACTAAAAAGGGATGGATGATGATTCTTCACAATCAGGATTTGACAATTAGATCCCCTAATTCCCAGTCGCCCTTTGAAAAGAGGAGTATATAAGATATATTTTCCCTCCTTGCTGCATGCATTCGTGGTGTAACGGTAACACTCGGTGTGTATACGATAGGTCTAGACGGGAGTCTGGGAGAGAACATTGCTCATTTTTTCACATCTCCTGCTTCAGAAAAAATAACCTAATGACTCTACAACATTACATCGATCACAGAACAAAGGAAAAATATGATACGCTTTGTTGTTTGCAGATATAGTAGAACTGAAACCAGAGAAACTTTTCAAGATGTTTTGAAAGCAAATGACTCTAAGATCGTTATCCATTTGAAATGGTGATTTGATATATAGAAAAATGTAATGGTAAACCAAATGTAACATTACCATTCGGAATAAGAGTGGTCAAAGACCTGACAACAGAGCAATAATGAAACAGGCGAAAAAAATTGTTTTTTTAAGTTTAACTTCAAAAACAAATCCTAGAGACTTTATGTTCTGTGAGCTTCTTGCATAATCAATTAAGTTGTTAATGATGTAGCAAAAGCGATAGCAGACGTTGTACGTTTATTTTGCAGTTGTGAAAGAAATATATAGTAATTTTTCTGCTTCTTCAGCAAACGGTTGGGCAATTCTTTCGTAAAATACTCATATAATCAATTTAACATTGAAGCAAATATCAGATACCCGGTGGGAAAACAAAATCAAACCAATTCGACCCTCTGGGTATATCAGCTGGGAGAATTTTACGATGTTCTTTGAAAAATCATGAACGGCGACGACTTTAATAAACAATTATAGCATAAAGTCTAAAATATATTGTAGAGTCATTAGGTATTTTTGAAGCAGGAATATTGCAAAAATGAGTAACGCCTTTTACGGAAATCGAACCACAGACCTGTCCTTTATGCGTCGAGCGTGCTAACTACTACACGAAGGCATGCGAAGAAGGCAGGAGAAATACCTTGTAATGTAAGTTAAAAGATTTTATTTTCTTTCTTCTGATTTGGCACGATATTCTTAACAATATAAATACTATGCGCAAGCACCTTCAGATTAAAACAATGGGTATTAAACTTACTTTTGAATCCTTAAAGGGTTAAAAGGTTCTAATTGTAGCTGCGTACTTGACGCTGCCAAAAAACTTCGATGGGGAATTGGAATTCGATGAAGACAAAAGGCATGTAAGACATGTTCATTTCATTATGAACATCAATGCCGATCTCCGAAAACATTAACACAATTTACATACTACGCAGACATTGTTAAATGAACGTTTTGTGTCATTGAAAATGCATAATGATAATTTTATTTTTTATAGAATTAGTCAGAAATTTATAAAGGATATCCAGCGATAAACTATTTAGAAAATTTGTTCAAGAGTGGTAACAAAAAGGTAACAAATAGCTGAACCTTACGACGAAAAATACGCTGTCTTATAAGTAGTGTGAAACGGCCGGTTCACCGACAGGAGGCGGATTGCGGATGAGCCCGGAAGCAGGTGAGGCGGTGCAAGTTGGGAGGCGCAGTTTGATTTAGTTGATAAGGTGTCGTCACACTTTGATAAGAGATTATCTTTTGTTGATTTTCCAGCCGTAATTTCTAATTTTAGGATTTTTTTTTTCCTTTGTATTTTTCTTCATCTTTATTAGGCATATAATGGTTATTTCCTATGTTCTCTAAACGCCTGGAATTTAATGACTGACAGATAGATGTAAATTTTTAATTTTTGCGTTATATTTCAAGAATTATAATGTCCTATGCACTCTTAGTTTTAACGTATGCCTTACAATTTTTTATTGCATCAGAGCATATTAATTTTCCTTTATCTTAATTACATTACTCATTTTACACAGGACGTTCTTCATATCTTTTAACCATATACTCGTAATTTTATTTCACTTATTAAATTTTAGGAGTGTAATTATTCAGATATACATTTTAATTTATCATATGATTTTAATTTTAGATCCAATTTTAACTTTTTCCCTTCTTTCTAACCTTCGTAATGTTTAATGTACTCCAATTTATAACTTATTTGCTATATTTTACGAGCGTAATTATTGAAATATATGTTTCTATTTATTATATCATTTAATTTTATATATAATTTCAATCTTTTTTTCATACTTTCTAACATTTGCGATCTTCAACATATTGTATATTTTAACTTATTTCTGATATTTTCTGATCGTTTACATGACCTTCACTTAATTTAGATGTAAAATTTTTAATTTATTTCGTAAATCTTAAGCTTATTTATTATATTATCACACTATACACACTGACTTTTATTTAATTTTAGATTTAATCTTTTAACCTTCTTTCCTATTTTTAATGTTTTTACTTCCCAACATACTCTAAAGTTTAACTAATTTGCTATATTTTCGCATAATATACGTCCCATTTGTAACTACTTTCATACATTTTAACTTTCATAATTTCCAGTATAGTCCTAACTTTAACATAATTCGTATATTTTCCTATCATGTACCTAACTTTTATTTAATTTTAGATGTAATCTTTTAACCTTCTTTCCTATTTTTAATGTTTTTACTTCCCAACATACTCTAAAGTTTAACTAATTTGCTATATTTTCGCATAATATACATCCCATTTGTAACTACTTTCATACATTTTAACTTTCATAATTTCCAGTATAGTCCTAACTTTAACATAATTCGTATATTTTCCTATCATGTACCTAACTTTTATATAATTTTACATGTAAATTTTAACTTCTTTTCTATTTTTCGACGTTTTTAGTTCCCAACATACTCTGAATTTTAACTAATTTGCTATATTTTCACACTATGTACACGACTTTCATTTAATTTTTAACTACTTTGTACATGACTTTCATATAATTTTTAACTACTTTCATACGTTTTAACCTTAGTAATTTCAAACAGGCTCTTAAGGTTAGCTTAATTCCTCTGTTTTTTATCATATATATGGACTTTATTTAATTTTAGATGCTATTTTTTACTTACATCTTATGTAACTCGTACATTTCAAACCTTCGTAATTTTTAAAGTACTCTAATTTTGAACTTGTTTATTATATTTTCTTACCATATACATGAACTTTAATTATTTTAGATGTAATTTTTATACTTTTCTGACACTTTGTTTCTTTCTAGTTCCCAACATACTCTAAATTTTAACCCATTTTTATAATTTTCGGTTGTAATCACGCTTTTGATTTTACTATTTCAGCTAAATATACACGTTTAAATGTCTTAAATATAGAGATAGTTTTCAATTAAACATTTTATTTTACAACCTTTAACTGCTATTTGTACCCAATTCATTGAATAGCCTTTACTTACTCTATATTTTATAGTACTGTTTTAATTTGCCAACTGTACAATTTCTTGTTTTATAGCAGTCTTACCATGACTGATTCTAATATTTTTCTTCATTCGCATTTTCAGACTTTAACCTTTCCTGAGTATTCATGTATTTCCTTAAAGTTTTTACATCATTTATATCTGAATACATGCATTTAAGCTCTTCAGTATTACCAATGTTCAGTTTTGAACCTAGATTGCTATTAAGCTAACTTGATAGATTGCGAATTTTTAGAATGAATTCCCAATTTTCATCTATAATTTCAGAACCTTTTTCACTGCTTCATATATACATACAGAAATCTTTCATATTGTTTTAGACGTTTCATACCTTTTAATTCGGTATGTTTTTGCTAATTCATTGCATCCTACATCACTTTAAATGCCCCGACTATGCTAAATTTATCACCTTTTTTCTGCACCAAGTACGAGTATTTCTGCCTTCATAGACAACTTTCAAGTAAAATTAGCGAAATGTCAGTTTTCATTAATTTATTTACCAAGTTATTTTCTTATGAAAGAAATCTTATGAAACACCTGCCATACTTTTACACATCATATATCCTTACCAATATACATATAGTTACGCAAGGAACCAAAGAAAGAAACAGTAAGAGACACTTTACCCAAGTCTCCGCTATATTTCTGAATATTTTTACCTCCATCTGCCCCGAATACAGAAATTTCTTCATAAAATTCTCATCATGTAAGTTAACTATTCTTTACTAAGACACATTTAATGAGGAATAATCCCCTTTCAATGCAAAATTACACCCAAATAATTATAATATTTTCTTATATTTGTACGTATATGTTCGCATTATAGGAACTTTCTATGCATTTTTGAGAAATGTAATTTAATTATTGTTGCTAAATATTGCTGTTTTCCAAGAGAAAAACTCCAAAGGCTATCTAAATCATCCAACTTTTCCTGCATTATTTCCTCAGTACAGAATAACTATCTTAGAACTATTTTCCTAATTTTAAGAACTTAATACAAAATAAGCATGCTCCACTGTAGATTATTTACTATTTTATCCAAAATGAAGATAGAAACTTTACCAAATTTAAGCTTTTTTTTCCCAGAATTCCAACAAAGAACAACTTATTTACCTAAAAATGAGTCTTAGGATATTCTTATCGGCTTCAGATTTGCTATCAGTCGGAAAAACCTGATGTTCACTTTATCTAGCCTTGTCACTATACACATAAGAACCACGAATCATTGTGAAGTACAATCAACATTTTAGATACAGTCAATATTGATTCAACTAACTTTAATTAAATTTAAATTAGAAATTTTAAAAGATAAGCGGATTTATGATACATATTATTAGATTAGTCACAAGCATTATTAGTGGAAAATACAATTAAATACCCAAGACCCACATGCCCACTAAGAACAATACGAAAAGTAAAACTTTATGCATATTTCCACGAAATGTGAAATCTTGTATTTTAGTATAAAACCTGACTAACAAATTATTTCCAATAAGCAGTATACGGATAAAAAGAGTATTCTTATGATACCTTATTAAGACTTAAGCAGTAAGAGAAAGGTAAAGAGATATTCATTAAAACATAATATGAAACAGTTGACAGCTAAATAACGATACATTTCAATATAAATAAAACATTTTTTATTAAAATACATACTTACTAAAATAATTTTTTCTCACAAATTTTCTATTCTATCACGTAAAGTTGACAACGAAATATTCTTTAAAAAGTCATCGCTGTCATAAATACAACAGCATGTGTCTACATACAGTTTTTGAGCAAGTCTTTTAAAGTTCATTGACAACATAGCTTTGTCAGTATAATTCATAGCTTTTTCCCGAGTCGTCTCCATTATACAGGGGTGGCGGCGCTGACTTGGATGATCGACTGCACATCCCTCACAGATAAATACCTCGTTGAGACTGGTTAAGTACTCCTCGTAAATAATATTATTAACTTTCTGCATGCATTGCTCACTAGTTAAATGTTCCAGCTGCTGGCATTTTGATCGCCGTTTTCGTATCTCATCCGGTAACACATTTTGAAATAGAGCAGTTTGGATAGTCTGTGTTACTTCACTGTATAAATCTAAAAGTTTATCGGTCTGATATGACTCTAATTCAAAACAATCTGCTACGAGACGGAAACCACCGCAGGAGCTTTTAAAAATTCGTTGAAGAACACATTGCGCGTTTGTACAAAACACCGCCAACTGATTATTGGCTATGAAGGATGCTTCCGAATACTTGAAATTAAAGTTTGATAATTTTTTCATAAAATCATACCACGTCGCAGGAGTCATACTCACACCCTCAAGGGAAGATCCACAGTTGAAATTATTCTTTTCTGCAGAGTTCTGTATATGAATTCGAACGTTATTATTCCTGCTCACAACGATGGAAAGACGACACATCCGTTCTAATGACCAATAATTGATCACTTCATCATAATTTCGTGATGACTGGTAATGCCGACTCAACCAATCGTCCTGAGGTATCTCGAGTATCTCATTATCTTCTAAACGTGATTTCTTATGCAGAAAAGTCCTTTTATTCATATACGGTTTGGGGGTTATATCGTCATAATAACCGAAGTCCATTTCATCAGAAGAACGCTTCACTTGTGGAGATATAAGTTTTCTAAACGTCAAACTTATTCGAATAGTCTTCACTTCGGGCTGGGATGGAATACCGTGTTTCCAGATTACATTAGTGGGGGGTTTCATCACTAGAAGCGATCCATGTTCAAGACTCAGAATGTGAGTCATATAATTCTCTCTTGTAAAATGCATCACTCGCGTCGCACCGTAACTCAGTGTGGGAATGCAGTAGGAAGGGTCCAGAGAGCTTTCATCGTCTCTGTGCGCGGATATCTTGGCATCTCCGGTAGGGTATTTATTGAGTAGAACGTAATTATATTTTTCGTGGGTGAGTGCTTCCACTTCACTTTTAATTTGCTGCAGCATAGGAGTCCAGGGCTGGGCGGCAATTGATGTCCCCGAAAAACTGTAGGTGAGTCCATCTTCATCCCCGAAGGCGCAACAAAGTCGAGCTGGAATATGTTGACGGCCGTAAATATTCAGTTTCACGGGTTGGAAAGGATAGGTGCACAGTTCCGCAAATATAGAATCAGCTTTTTCTTTGTCATGAAAATCTTTAAAATAGGACAGTATTAACTGATCATCAAATATTTCGGTCATCGTGAGTATTATAAGAGTTAAGAATAACTGCTTCGAAGTACAATCCTCCAAGATTTGCAATGAAATGAGAAATATAGTGAGATAGGATATTTCTAAACAACTTATTTATATAGTCATTTACTGATAAGAAAGGACCATTTGATTCACTATCCTGCTATGATTTCATTCTTCTAATCGATAATCACGTTATTTATTCCGATAACCTCATGTTTTCCAGGAAGATGCCAATCACACTCAATCATAGAATAAGCAGAAGTGATAAGAAGTATCCCATCTGTTTATTCTTAGATGATTCAGTGTGATTGGCATCTTCCTGGAAAACATGAGGTTATCGGAATAAATAACGTGATTATCGATTAGAAGAATGAAATCATAGCAGGATAGTGAATCAAATGGTCCTTTCTTATCAGTAAATGACTATATAAATAAGTTGTTTAGAAATATCCTATCTCACTATATTTCTCATTTCATTGCAAATCTTGGAGGATTGTACTTCGAAGCAGTTATTCTTAACTCTTATAATACTCACGATGACCGAAATATTTGATGATCAGTTAATACTGTCCTATTTTAAAGATTTTCATGACAAAGAAAAAGCTGATTCTATATTTGCGGAACTGTGCACCTATCCTTTCCAACCCGTGAAACTGAATATTTACGGCCGTCAACATATTCCAGCTCGACTTTGTTGCGCCTTCGGGGATGAAGATGGACTCACCTACAGTTTTTCGGGGACATCAATTGCCGCCCAGCCCTGGACTCCTATGCTGCAGCAAATTAAAAGTGAAGTGGAAGCACTCACCCACGAAAAATATAATTACGTTCTACTCAATAAATACCCTACCGGAGATGCCAAGATATCCGCGCACAGAGACGATGAAAGCTCTCTGGACCCTTCCTACTGCATTCCCACACTGAGTTACGGTGCGACGCGAGTGATGCATTTTACAAGAGAGAATTATATGACTCACATTCTGAGTCTTGAACATGGATCGCTTCTAGTGATGAAACCCCCCACTAATGTAATCTGGAAACACGGTATTCCATCCCAGCCCGAAGTGAAGACTATTCGAATAAGTTTGACGTTTAGAAAACTTATATCTCCACAGGTGAAGCGTTCTTCTGATGAAATGGACTTCGGTTATTATGACGATATAACCCCCAAACCGTATATGAATAAAAGGACTTTTCTGCATAAGAAATCACGTTTAGAAGATAATGAGATACTCGAGATACCTCAGGACGATTGGTTGAGTCGGCATTACCAGTCATCACGAAATTATGATGAAGTGATCAATTATTGGTCATTAGAACGGATGTGTCGTCTTTCCATCGTTGTGAGCAGGAATAATAACGTTCGAATTCATATACAGAACTCTGCAGAAAAGAATAATTTCAACTGTGGATCTTCCCTTGAGGGTGTGAGTATGACTCCTGCGACGTGGTATGATTTTATGAAAAAATTATCAAACTTTAATTTCAAGTATTCGGAAGCATCCTTCATAGCCAATAATCAGTTGGCGGTGTTTTGTACAAACGCGCAATGTGTTCTTCAACGAATTTTTAAAAGCTCCTGCGGTGGTTTCCGTCTCGTAGCAGATTGTTTTGAATTAGAGTCATATCAGACCGATAAACTTTTAGATTTATACAGTGAAGTAACACAGACTATCCAAACTGCTCTATTTCAAAATGTGTTACCGGATGAGATACGAAAACGGCGATCAAAATGCCAGCAGCTGGAACATTTAACTAGTGAGCAATGCATGCAGAAAGTTAATAATATTATTTACGAGGAGTACTTAACCAGTCTCAACGAGGTATTTATCTGTGAGGGATGTGCAGTCGATCATCCAAGTCAGCGCCGCCACCCCTGTATAATGGAGACGACTCGGGAAAAAGCTATGAATTATACTGACAAAGCTATGTTGTCAATGAACTTTAAAAGACTTGCTCAAAAACTGTATGTAGACACATGCTGTTGTATTTATGACAGCGATGACTTTTTAAAGAATATTTCGTTGTCAACTTTACGTGATAGAATAGAAAATTTGTGAGAAAAAATTATTTTAGTAAGTATGTATTTTAATAAAAAATGTTTTATTTATATTGAAATGTATCGTTATTTAGCTGTCAACTGTTTCATATTATGTTTTAATGAATATCTCTTTACCTTTCTCTTACTGCTTAAGTCTTAATAAGGTATCATAAGAATACTCTTTTTATCCGTATACTGCTTATTGGAAATAATTTGTTAGTCAGGTTTTATACTAAAATACAAGATTTCACATTTCGTGGAAATATGCATAAAGTTTTACTTTTCGTATTGTTCTTAGTGGGCATGTGGGTCTTGGGTATTTAATTGTATTTTCCACTAATAATGCTTGTGACTAATCTAATAATATGTATCATAAATCCGCTTATCTTTTAAAATTTCTAATTTAAATTTAATTAAAGTTAGTTGAATCAATATTGACTGTATCTAAAATGTTGATTGTACTTCACAATGATTCGTGGTTCTTATGTGTATAGTGACAAGGCTAGATAAAGTGAACATCAGGTTTTTCCGACTGATAGCAAATCTGAAGCCGATAAGAATATCCTAAGACTCATTTTTAGGTAAATAAGTTGTTCTTTGTTGGAATTCTGGGAAAAAAAAGCTTAAATTTGGTAAAGTTTCTATCTTCATTTTGGATAAAATAGTAAATAATCTACAGTGGAGCATGCTTATTTTGTATTAAGTTCTTAAAATTAGGAAAATAGTTCTAAGATAGTTATTCTGTACTGAGGAAATAATGCAGGAAAAGTTGGATGATTTAGATAGCCTTTGGAGTTTTTCTCTTGGAAAACAGCAATATTTAGCAACAATAATTAAATTACATTTCTCAAAAATGCATAGAAAGTTCCTATAATGCGAACATATACGTACAAATATAAGAAAATATTATAATTATTTGGGTGTAATTTTGCATTGAAAGGGGATTATTCCTCATTAAATGTGTCTTAGTAAAGAATAGTTAACTTACATGATGAGAATTTTATGAAGAAATTTCTGTATTCGGGGCAGATGGAGGTAAAAATATTCAGAAATATAGCGGAGACTTGGGTAAAGTGTCTCTTACTGTTTCTTTCTTTGGTTCCTTGCGTAACTATATGTATATTGGTAAGGATATATGATGTGTAAAAGTATGGCAGGTGTTTCATAAGATTTCTTTCATAAGAAAATAACTTGGTAAATAAATTAATGAAAACTGACATTTCGCTAATTTTACTTGAAAGTTGTCTATGAAGGCAGAAATACTCGTACTTGGTGCAGAAAAAAGGTGATAAATTTAGCATAGTCGGGGCATTTAAAGTGATGTAGGATGCAATGAATTAGCAAAAACATACCGAATTAAAAGGTATGAAACGTCTAAAACAATATGAAAGATTTCTGTATGTATATATGAAGCAGTGAAAAAGGTTCTGAAATTATAGATGAAAATTGGGAATTCATTCTAAAAATTCGCAATCTATCAAGTTAGCTTAATAGCAATCTAGGTTCAAAACTGAACATTGGTAATACTGAAGAGCTTAAATGCATGTATTCAGATATAAATGATGTAAAAACTTTAAGGAAATACATGAATACTCAGGAAAGGTTAAAGTCTGAAAATGCGAATGAAGAAAAATATTAGAATCAGTCATGGTAAGACTGCTATAAAACAAGAAATTGTACAGTTGGCAAATTAAAACAGTACTATAAAATATAGAGTAAGTAAAGGCTATTCAACGAATTGGGTACAAATAGCAGTTAAAGGTTGTAAAATAAAATGTTTAATTGAAAACTATCTCTATATTTAAGACATTTAAACGTGTATATTTAGCTGAAATAGTAAAATCAAAAGCGTGATTACAACCGAAAATTATAAAAATGGGTTAAAATTTAGAGTATGTTGGGAACTAGAAAGAAACAAAGTGTCAGAAAAGTATAAAAATTACATCTAAAATAATTAAAGTTCATGTATATGGTAAGAAAATATAATAAACAAGTTCAAAATTAGAGTACTTTAAAAATTACGAAGGTTTGAAATGTACGAGTTACATAAGATGTAAGTAAAAAATAGCATCTAAAATTAAATAAAGTCCATATATATGATAAAAAACAGAGGAATTAAGCTAACCGTAAGAGCCTGTTTGAAATTACTAAGGTTAAAACGTATGAAAGTAGTTAAAAATTATATGAAAGTCATGTACAAAGTAGTTAAACATTAAATGAAAGTCGTGTACATAGTGTGAAAATATAGCAAATTAGTTAAAATTCAGAGTATGTTGGGAACTAAAAACGTCGAAAAATAGAAAAGAAGTTAAAATTTACATGTAAAATTATATAAAAGTTAGGTACATGATAGGAAAATATACGAATTATGTTAAAGTTAGGACTATACTGGAAATTATGAAAGTTAAAATGTATGAAAGTAGTTACAAATGGAATGTATATTATGCGAAAATATAGCAAATTAGTTAAACTTTAGAGTATGTTGGGAAGTAAAAACATTAAAAATAGGAAAGAAGGTTAAAAGATTACATCTAAAATTAAATAAAAGTCAGTGTGTATAGTGTGATAATATAATAAATAAGCTTAAGATTTACGAAATAAATTAAAAATTTTACATCTAAATTAAGTGAAGGTCATGTAAACGATCAGAAAATATCAGAAATAAGTTAAAATATATAATATGTTGAAGATCGCAAATGTTAGAAAGTATGAAAAAAAGATTGAAATTATATATAAAATTAAATGATATAATAAATAGAAACATATATTTCAATAATTACGCTCGTAAAATATAGCAAATAAGTTATAAATTGGAGTACATTAAACATTACGAAGGTTAGAAAGAAGGGAAAAAGTTAAAATTGGATCTAAAATTAAAATCATATGATAAATTAAAATGTATATCTGAATAATTACATTCCTAAAATTTAATAAGTGAAATAAAATTACGAGTATATGGTTAAAAGATATGAAGAACGTCTTGTGTAAAATGAGTAATGTAATTAAGATAAAGGAAAATTAATATGCTCTGATGCAATAAAAAATTGTAAGGCATACGTTAAAACTAAGAGTGCATAGGACATTATAATTCTTGAAATAATTAAAAATTTACATCTATCTGTCAGTCATTAAATTCCAGGTGTTTAGAAAACATAGGAAATAACCATTATATGCCTACTAAAGATGAAGAAAAATACAAAGGAAAAAAAAAAAATCCTAAAATTAGAAATTACGGCTGGAAAATCAACAAAAGATAATCTCTTATCAAAGTGTGACGACACCTTATCAACTAAATCAAACTGCGCCTCCCAACTTGCACCGCCTCACCTGCTTCCGGGCTCATCCGCAATCCGCCTCCTGTCGGTGAACCGGCCGTTTCACACTACTCTTATATATTTACAAAGATGAATTGAAAACTTTTACTTTGAAACATTTAACGTTCAGTAGTTAATTGCATCTAGCATTTTATTCTTTTTACAATTTGTATCTAAATAGTATTGGAAGTTCAGAACCTGTTAATGTTGTAAAAAATGAAAAATTTAACAAACAAAACAAATTAATTAAGACTTACTTATTTAAAATTACCTCACAAGAGAGATTTATTGTGAATCTTGAATTATTAGCAATTGAAAATGGTGTTCAGAATTACACGTAAATGAAAGAATTTCTTCTTCCGTTCGATCTAAAATCTAGAAAAATAAAAATTCAGGAATAAAAAAATTTATTTTTTCTTTAAGTAATTAAATTTTTCTATAAATTTTTAATTAACTATTAGCTAAATGAGCGTTAGCCTAGAATGGTTATTGATTTCGTTCACTTTTCAAATTCCCGCCACCAAATATAATTGGCCTGTTTTATATTTAAAGATAATAAATAATGAAGAATCTGCATAAATTTATATATCCTTCTCGGTACCTAGAGCCAACAACATAAAACAACGGTACCTAGAGCCATCAAACTTTGATTAACGTACGTCTCCACCCGAAAATGGGCATCTGGAAGCCCAAATTTGGAATTTGTTTTATTATCTATTTCATATTTTGTAAAGCATTTCTGAGTTTTTGATTAAGAAACTCAACGATTTCAAAGCGAGTAATGGCAGCACTGTACGCAAAAAAATAACATTTATATGTACAGCGCCTGAGACTGTGTATTGGAAATACAAATGATTTGCTCTTTTTAAATTATTTTGCGATGTTGCTGTTGAATTGAATTTTATGGTTTAAGGGCGATATTTGATAAATAAAGGTAATGCACAAAACGTTAAGAAAACGCCCCTTTGGGCGTAATATAAAATCTGAAAGCTTTCAGATTTTTTTAAATTAATTAAAAATAATGTAATTGCTTAATATATTCTTTTGTTGTTTTATTTCTTGTTTTAACTCTTTTTAATTATCGAAAGAAAATGGAAAAGAAGACATGGACATTGAAAGGTTCACTCTTTTAAATTAGCAGCGAGTGCCGAACATTGTACCCCTGGCCCTGAAGCTGAAATATTTAACTGAAGTGATGTATAAAATTTTCTTAAATGGAACTATGGGGCCCAGAAAAATGTATAAAGTATTAGATTCCGAAATTTTTTACAAAATTAATTTCTTTAAATTTAAACAGGCCTAAACGGAAATATTTGCTTCATTTAAAACTTTTTTATAATTGGAAGCATATATCAACGACCGACATTTACGAAAATAAAGACCGGGTAAAGACTTTTGTGAACATGGTGTATATACCATTTTAAATTTTTGGTATACCCGTACATTGTTAAGAAAGATTTCCATATCATCACTTGACGTCAATAAATGACGTCAATCAACATTTATGGATGATTACCCAAATTTGAGTGCAAATCTGAAATCGGCATGCGCGAATACATAAGAAACAATATATTACTTTGCGAAATTTTTGTTGACCATTGTTATCAATGAGAAATGTTTAGACGGAAGATAAGATCGCTGAAATTTCCCCGGCGAGAGTTTGTTGTTTCTCGCTTA
This sequence comes from Stegodyphus mimosarum, assembly GCA_000611955.2. NCBI lineage: Eukaryota > Metazoa > Arthropoda > Arachnida > Araneae > Eresidae > Stegodyphus > Stegodyphus mimosarum. Next base: position 90,374 of record KK122378.1, read on the forward strand.
GTTTTGTTGTTTACGCGTTATCTTGTTTGTGTTATTTTTGGTTACTATTATGTAATTTTTATCAGTAGTACAATTTTGTATTTATCTCAGCAAACGTCTTATAGGGTTTCAGTTGAACTTGACCCAAGAACAATAAAATTAGAGTCGCGATTTTATTTACACGCTGTGTATCATATTTTATATTCAAATTATCGTTTGCTGCATACCCATAAATACTTTACAGTTTTCAGGGCTTTGAAGTATACCTGTATTCAGGGAGAAGCTGAAGGGCTGCAGCCACTCGAAGCTGAAGTTTCAGCTCGTAAACAGGGTACAGTTACAAAAACACAGTCCTCCCCGAAATTAAATCGTTGTTACAGCGCTGCTTTGAAAGCTTTTGTTTATTTTAAATAGCGCAAAACACACTAGGGCTAATTGCCTAAGGGAAGGAATGCTTCGTGAAAGACTTTCTAAGGAAAACTGGCTATATAAACGTTACACAATAAGAAAATCACGGAAACGCCCATGCAGCCAGCCCATTAGCCGAGACTCGAATCTTGGACCGATCTACCAGTGTACAGCGACTTTAACGTTATGCCGCATTGGACATTGAGTTGAAAGGAATGGTGATCTTCACTATACATAATGTAGGTAGCAAAAGTTGCGGTATCAGACCTTAAACGAATTTTCTGCCGCTTAACACTTGAATTTTTTCTTCTACTTTGTCTTCTTTATTTCTCTTTTAAAAATTAATGTTATCGGGTACATTTTTTTTTGGGGGGGGGTCACCAGAAGGAAGGCCAAAATTCCTAAAGAAGCCGAATTCTCTAAACACAATAAACTTGGTCTTGATTTAAAAATCAAAAAGTGTAATTCGTTTGTTATTTACATAGCCTGCATTATTCTAGAAAGTAAAGGCTTCTACAGAAGTTTTTTAAGGCTTGACTTTCAAATTAAAGTAAGAAAATGCTTCAGCCATAGCTATATAATTAATACGAGGCAATTATTTTAATCTTTTTAATGATTAAGCTTTAAGTCACTTAAAATCTTCTACCTTTTCCCTTTAGCAACCATTCTCTCAGACCAAAATGTTATGCAAAGTAAATAAATGTTATGCAAATTAATTTAATTCCCGCAGTTTCTCAAATACAAATTTTGCTACAGTTGAATGTTAGATCAGTCCGATGTCTTTGATATATCGTCTAAGGAGTAAATGGAAACAGCGGTTTAGCTTACTACTGGAAAATTCTACTAGTATATCCGTATAGATCAGAATTTCTGTGCAAAGTCGAGATTGTTAGCCTATTATGAATAAGTAATAAGTACCGCAAGTTTTCTTTAGTTTGAATCACAAGCTACGTCATTAATAAATCTTTAGGTAACTGATATTAGCCCTTATATTTACCTCCACTTAAAGGACGACTAGGAGAAGGCAAGAAATCCAGTCGACGAAATCCAAATGAAGTCGAATTATTGTCCACCACATTTTGGAGACCTGTTATGATTTTAGGTAAATAAAACATGAAAAATCAACTGTCCGCTTCCCGAGATTCGATGCATGGCTTTTCTAGCGCTAGCTGAACGGGCTAACCTTGAGATCACATGAGAGTGAATACAGTAATTTCTTACACTCGTCTCCAATTAAAGGGTTGTAATGTTCTAGCTGAAATACATTCATTTAACAGCTAGAACTTAACAGAACTAACGACTATTTGCTAAGTTCTTTTTGCGTAAATAACAATTCCGAAGAGAGGGTTAAAATACCCTTTTATTTGAACTCAAGATACTTACAGACGGCCAGATTTGGGCGTATAGAAAGCCAACACTTTTAGCCTGAATTTATAATAGAAAATGTAAAATTAAAGTAATGCTAAAAATATAATAAATAGCCTAAGCTGCACAGAATTGTAACCGCGTAATTAACCCTTACCTAAAAAACTCCGGCTTAGACTAACAGGCACATAATAATCACGGCCTTAAAATAGTAAGCTTTAACTCGTACAACAACGTTGCCGAACAACACGTTGTTGCTCTTTAGCTCTCTGGCTTTCTAACTGAAGTACCTCAGACCTCAGCTTAAACAGTAGTTTTTCCCCTGTTTTGCATAAAGCGTGAAACTGAAAATTCATTCTGGTAAGAAAGCGTAAGTAGAAAAATGAGAAAGCAAAGGAAAGCTTGTAAGGTATTTCTCCCGCCTTCTTGGTGCAGTGGTCGGCACTCTTGACGCGTATTCGAGAGGTCCGTGATTCTATTCCCGGCGACGACACTGCTCATTTTTCACATATCCTGCTTCCAAATAACCTAATGTCTGGACAAGTGGCGCCCGAACTAAAAAAAGGGGGTGGATGATGAATCTCCACCACAGGGATTTGGCGATTGGGTCGCCTAATCCCCACTCGCCCTTTAAAAGGGGGAGTATATAAGGTATTTCTCTCGTCTTCTCGGCATGCCTTCCTGGTGTAGTGATAGGCACGTTTGACACGTATTCGAGAGGTCCGTGGTTCGAGTCCCGGAGGGGGCATTGCTCATTTTTCACTTTTCCTGCTTTCGAGATAAATCCTAATGTCTCTACGAGCTGTCTTAAAAATTAAAAAAAACTGTTAGTAAATTAAACGCTACAGGGCGACTGGGAAGAGGCCCAGTCGAATAAATAGAGATGTTGAAGAACTATTGTTTACCACAAATAGTTGGGGATCTATAGAGATTTGCTAGAATTTTAAGTCAGGGAAACATGACAAAATATCGCCATGAAATTCGAATCACGAATCTTCCAATGTTAATTGGAAGTCTTAACCATTTACTTTGCGAAAGTACGCATGAGGAATGCGATAAATAGTTACATGGTTAATCCTTACTTCTGGTTTAGGTGATAATTCGCAGAAACGCGTCAGGTAGTTAAAAATGGTCATTAGTTCAAGTTTTTTCCACCAGTTATAAAAGTGCATTTTAGTTCACAGTTTCAAGCGTGGAGAGCATCACTTAAAAATTAATTTAAAAAGTAAATTATACAATTTAAACTTCTAACGTTTACTTTGTTTTCCAAATGTATGTTCTGAAATAAAAGTTAACTTTTCAAGATAGTCGGTCGAAGATAATCGTAAAACTCAAATTTCCCTATATTAAAAATTGTTCTTGAGTATCAGAAAGAACTGTGCTGTCGTTAATTTATTTCAGTAGTTTTCTGGACAAGATCCTTTTAGAAAATAAATTCACGATCTTTAAAGAAAATATATTTGTTAGATGTGCAGATTTTAGCTTAGCAATTATTTTAGAGTGTTCCATTAACCTAACTTCGCAATTTTCAAAGTATGTAACAATCGACAAATTTACTCGCAGAAAGATAATGAAACTTGGCAATGTAATACTTTCGTAAACATTTCTACTTAAGCATTGATAAGGAAAATAGATAATGCAAGAAAGATGTGACAATTGTGACAATAATCAAAGAATAATATTTACCAGAAGGACTTTGAATATATTTTAATCTGTATCCCTCGAGCTGCAAAAATACTATGTTGTAAAATTGTATGCACGGAATTACATCATCAGAGGATATTAATGTAAGAAAAGTAAATTATACCCTGAAACTAAGAAATTTTCTTTGTAGGTTAGAACGTAAGAGTAACGCAATTATTAATGATATTAATGCTACAGATGTTCACAAAGTTAGCCAGTTGATTATATTATAAATTTATTACTTATGTAGTTGCCTACAATTAAAATAAAATTTGAATTATTTACAAGTGCATTTATTGTTTTCAATTCGCTACGTTTGCTAAACCGAAATTGTAAAGCAATTACAAATTGATTAAATTTAAAAAACAAATTAAGGATATTATTCTTCGCCGATTGGCAACAATGACAGCAGTTAGCACACAGCATGAATGATAAATGCATGACGAAAGGAAAAACATTTATACAGTTTTATAGGTTATAATAGTTAAGAAGATTAGACTTCGATGGAGGTGTTATGCGATTTTGCGCCTTGGCAAACTAAAAATTGTCCTTTCTTCACTTGTCAAGAATGTTTTTTTCAGACCTCATGCGCAAGTGATCCAGTATAAAAAAACTGAGGAACTTTCTCCTGAATAATAATTAAAAAAGGAGCTCCCTCTTCACAGTTGCAAACCATATTGTAAAAAATACTTCGAATTTGAGATAGAAAATACACTCATGTCCATAAATTAAGGATAATGCAAAATCAGGCAAAGGAAGAGTTAGAAGCAAAACAAATTTGACTTATTTGTAATGCTTATTTATTAAACAAAAGGTAAAGTGCAAAAAAGATGCTATATGTTTGATATTATTAAAAAAATCAGCGATTTTTTCTCCCTGGAGCAAATTACAAAAAAACCTATTTACAAAAAACCAATATTACATGGTTGGTATGATTGTTAACACATTGTATGTCTCCCAGACGATGCAGTGCAGTCCGTACAACGCCTAGGCATGCTGAGTATCAAATTATCGATCTGATCTTGGGGTATATTACACCAGTCAAAAAGCAATGCTCTCCGAAGTTCCGATAGACATGTAGGAGGAGATTGACGGGCTGCAACTCGTCGGACAAGCATGTCCCACACGTGTTCTACTGGATTCAAGTCCGGTGAGAATGCTGGCCAGTCCATACGGGTGATATCCTCCGATTGAAGGCATTCGCTTACGATGTTTGCACGGTGAGGACGGGCGTTGTCATCCATAAACACAAATTGTGCGCCCATGGCGCCCCGAAACAAACGTACATGTTGTTCCAGAATGACGTCCCGATAGATTTGGCTTGTCATGGTTCCAATTTGAACATGCAGGTCAGTTCTGAAACCCAGAATAATTCCACCCCAAACGAGCACTCCTGCACCACCGTAACGGTGTCGTTCAATGATGTTTTCTTGGTGGTAACGGATACCTGGAGCTCTCCATATGAAAGTCCGGCGAGAATCAGACTGCAAGCTAAACCTGGACTCGTCGGAAAACATCACACAAGCCCACTGGTGCGGTGTCCACAATGCATGCTCTCTACTCCAGGCTACGCAGAAAAAGTTAGCGACGCTGCATTCCCTCCCTAGCTACGACCGTCACTAAGAGAGAGTACTATTTAGATAGAGACATCGTAGGGAACAGAACTCTGGTTTTCAAGGGATACTACAGAGTGACTGAAAATCAAATTTGCGTTTTTGTACTATTAATATTTTAAATCTTAATATAATTAATAAAATATTTTAATAATGAATTATATGTCTAAGAAATTACTGTTTTAGCTACAGAATCTTAATTTTTTTTAAATATTTATGGAGAAAATAATGACTAATTCATTGCGCCATTAATTGCAGTAACGAACAGAACAAGCGATGATGCCAAATTTCTATCATTTCTGTCTTAACACAAGCATATTTTTCTCTCAGTGGGGGTTTATCCTAATTTTACTAACAGTTATTTTAAGTTTATGCGTCTTTCTAGTCTATCTTTCTAGTTTCAGCTTACAATTTCCTACCAGAATGTAATTTCAGAAACGCTGTGAATGTAAATGAGTAAAGAGTAGTATTTAAGTCGATGTTTCACTGACTTCGCTAGAGAAAGTCTGAGTTTCTGATTAACGCGCGTATGCCTTTTGGCTACGTCTCTCTTGGCTATTGCTACTGTAATGCTTGTTTCGTAATTAAAGCAAACTCCATTGGAACACAGCAAACTTTATTTAATAGATCAATTTCATAACTGCAACATATAAGTCGAAGAAAAGGTAACATCAAAAATTAACAGCCAAAACGTATTCTATCTCTTTTTAAATTAAAAATCATTATCTTACTTCGTGCGAGAACCGCACGCAGCTCTCGTGTTGGCGTTTCAAACATTGCCATTTATTACAGAAT
>KK122378.1:100149-121687 GCA_000611955.2 Stegodyphus mimosarum
GTAATTAAAGCAAACTCCATTGGAACACAGCAAACTTTATTTAATAGATCAATTTCATAACTGCAACATATAAGTCGAAGAAAAGGTAACATCAAAAATTAACAGCCAAAACGTATTCTATCTCTTTTTAAATTAAAAATCATTATCTTACTTCGTGCGAGAACCGCACGCAGCTCTCGTGTTGGCGTTTCAAACATTGCCATTTATTAACAGATATATTTCAAATTCAACTATTTTAAAAGTTTAAGATTATTATTGCAACAATATCTAAAGCTGTTACACTACGCTCGGCCGTACTTTAGGCCCTTGTTTGGCTTCGCCGACTTAATTAAGATTTAGGGGCCAACTACTTAGAATCCTGATAGTTTCTGCTATATCTTCAATTAGCTTTAGTTAAGCTTATTTAAGTTTAATTTCCTATTCATTTAAGTTCAAGCCCAATTGGATGCTTTGCTGTGCGCTCCGAGTTAGGAACTGATTGTATTTATTCTGAGAAATAAATGGTAGTTAACCCTTCTTAAGACTTACGTCTTTGTTAACACACTTAAGCGATTATTGGCTTGTTAGTGTTTGTGGGGTTCAAGTATTGAACACTAAATTAAATAAGTAAAACCCGAACACAGTAATTAAATATATATAATAAATACAATGTTTTATTGCAGTAAAACAACAAAGAAACAATAATTTTCATACGTGCATGTGTAATAGTTTCATTATAACTGATTTAGATATGCAAATACAAAACTGAAGGTTTAAGCTAAATAAGAAAATGAAATAAAATAAAGAAATAGGAAAATTCTCAGTACATGAGAGGTAGTAATTAATTATTGATAATCCAAGGCCACTCGAAATCTAGCTCGTTGATTAGTCTAGTTTAAATCGGCTTTTTATTATTCCTGTTCTGAAAATAATACGGTGAAAAGAATAATTTTCTCTATTCTTTTTCGTTGTTTGTGCATCTTAATTATTGCGCATTGATACTAATATGATATTCTTAAAGTAAACCTCCATTTTCTAAAACAGACATACATATGATGATTGAAACATATAAATCAATAGTTTAGGAAACTTATTCTAAGTTACTTTATGCAAGCATTAATTTCTTCGTTAAGAAAGTCTTAAAGTTTCTATGTTAACGCGGGGAACAAAAAGCTGACATAAAGAAATAGAAGCAAAAAAAAAAAAAAAGAAAAAGAAAAAGAAAAAGAAAAGAAAAGAAAAAAAAGAAAATACTCAAAATATTAAAATGTAGACTGCAATCTCCAGTACATCTATTTCGACAATGTAGATGAGGAGAATGCAAAATTTCTCTGTTAAGGTTTCAAAAAGTGCATAGTTTCCTTCTAAAATATCTGCATCTGAGTAAAAAAGAGTTAAATTTCAAACATTTTAATTTATTATCTTAAACAGTAAAGGAAAGTAACATATTTCAAAAATAATATTTTTTCTTTACTATGTGAATTAATAATTTCATCTTTTTCAGTTTTACAACTTCTCATCGAATTTAATTCCTGATGTTTTTCTATCCAGGACATAATTAGGAGTTCAGGACTGTCCGTGCCAAGACCGGACGTCTGGCAAACCTACAGTTTTTTTCCCCCCATGGCGTGCACTACTAAGGCCAGAAGCTGTAGTCGCTTTTTTCATGTAAGCACCTAACAGGCAGCCAACGTTACCTCCTAATGAGGAGACAGACAATTTACATCCATGCCTTCTCCGAGATTCGGACCCGGGCCCTTCGGTACGGCAGTCAGAATCACCAAACATTTTCCAATTTGGGAGGTGTAAACCTACATATAATGCACACATTCCGTTAGTAAAACTGAAACATTAATTAATAATGATACGACAAAAAATACCTCATTGCTCGAACTTAGAGTTTCTTTCATTCTTTTTGTCTCTCTCTTTTTTTTTTTAAGCCCAAAGGACGTAAGCCCAGAAGGGCTATTAATTTCGCTTTGACATTTTTCTGCGTTTCATTATAAAACGACGTTTCAAATTGCTGCCAGCAAATATTAGAGTCCTGCATTATATTTAAAGAAATTAAATAATGAAGAATCTGCATAAATCTATGTATGTTTCTCGCATTGTGATAAAACAACGGTACCTAGAGCCACCAAATTTTCAATAACGTAAGTTTCCATTTGAATATGAGCATCTAGAAGCCCAAATTTTGGATTTGGAATTTCTTTTACTGTCTATTTCATAGTTTGTAAAGCATTTATGAGTTTTTGATTAGAAAATTCAAAGATTTCAAAGCGTGCAATGACAACACTGATACCGGGAAAAAAAAAAAAATCTGAGAGCTCTCAGATTTTACATTATGCTCAAAGGAGCGTTTTTTATAACGTTTTCTGTATTACCTTTATTTATTAAATATCATGTTTTTCGCACTTAAACCATAAAATTCAATTCAACAGCAATATCGCAAAATTATTTTAAAATGAGCATATCTTTAGAATTTCCGATACACGGTTTTGCGCCCTGGGGATAATTTTTTTTGCCCCTTCTGTACAGTGTTGCCATTGCTTGCTTTGAAATCGTTGAGTTTTCGTTAAAGTGTTACAAAATATGAAATCGGTAATAAAACAAATCCCAAATTCTAAATTTGGGCTTGCATATGTCCATATTTCGAGGAGAATTACGTTATTCAATGGCTCTAGGTACCGTTGTTTTACCACAATTCGAGAAACAGACATACATTTAAGCAGATTCTTCGTTATTTAATTTTTTTAAATATAACACAGATAATATTTGGTGGCAACAGTTAGAAAAGTGATACGGACATTTATAGTAAATCGACTCAAAATGCAAAGTGAAATTAATAACCCTTCTGAGCTAACGCTCCTTTGGGCTAAAAAACATTTTTAATCTCCAGCACTCGAGACTGTGAATCAGAAGTTCTAAAGGTATGCTCTTTTTTAATTTTTAATTTTTAATTTTGTGTGTGTGTGTGTGAGATATTGCTGTTGAATTGAATTTTATGGTTTAAGTGCGAAGAGCATGACATTTAATAAAAAAAAGGAAACACACAAAACATTAAAAAAAGCTTCTTTGGACCTAATATAAAATCTGAAACTTTCAGATTTTCTTTAATAGTGTTTTTTTCGCCCAGCCCAGAAAGCTATTATTTTCGTTTTGCCATTTTGCATTGAAAACTTAAAATATCCGTTTCACTTTTAAATTGTTGCCACCTAATGTTATCGTTCTATGTTAAAGAAATTAAATAATAAAGAATCTGCATACCTATGTTTCTCGGATTGTGATAAAACACGGTACCTAGAGCCATCCAATTTTGAATAACGTAATCTCCATCAAATATGCGCATCTGGAAGCCCTAATTTGCAATTTGGAATTGGTTATTTTATCGATTTCATATTTTGTAACACTTTAATCAATTTTTGATTAACAAACTCAACTATTTCAAAGCGAGCAGTGGCAACACTGCACAGGGGGAAAAAAATATCTCCAGCGGGTGAGACTGTATATCGGAAATTCTAAATATATGCTTATTTTAATATTATTTAACGATAATACTGTTCAGTTGAACTTTATGGCTTAGGTGGAAAGAATATGATATTTAATAATGAAAGGTAACACTCAAAACGTTAAAAAACGCCCCTTTGAGCGTAATGCAAAATCTTAAAGCTTTCAGATTTTTAGTCTAAAAGGGGCAATTTGCCCTGAAGGAATATTAATTTCGTTTTAGCGTTTTGCGTTGAAAACTATAAACGGCGAATCACTTTTCAAGTTGTTGCCACCAAAAATTAGAGCCCTGTATTCTATTTAAAGAAGTTAAATAATGAAGAATGTACATGAATGTATGTATGTATCTCTCATTGTAATAAAACGACGGTAGCTAGAGCCATCAAAATTTGGAATTTGAAATTAGTTTTATTGCCGATTTAATATTTTGTAATACTTGAACGAATTTTTGATTAACAAACTAAACGATTTCAAAGCCAGCAATGGCAACACTATGAGGGGTAAAAATAAATAAAAATAAAAACATTTTGATCTCCAGCGCACGAGATCCTGTATCGGAAATTCTAAAGATATGCTCATTTTAAAATTATTTTGCGATATTGCTGTTGAATTGAATTTTATGGTTTGAGTACGTTGAACATGATATTTAATAAATAAAGGTAACACACAAAACGTTAAAAAAAACGCCCCTTTGGGCGTAATTTGAAATCATAAGTCTTTCAGATTTTTTTAATCCAAAGGGGCTTTGTACCTGAAGAACTATTATTTTCGTTTTGCAATTTTGCGTTGGAAAGATTAAAAGTCTGAATCACTTTTTAAACTGTTGCCACAAAATATTGCAGCTCTGTATTATACTTAAAGAAATTAAATAATAAAGAATGTGCATAAATATATGTATATTTCTCCAAATGCGATAAAACAACGGCACCTAGAGCCATCCAATTTTGAATAACGTACTTTTCCACCCGAATATACGCATCTGGAAGGCCGAATTTGGAATTTGTTTTATTATTAGTTTCATACTTTGTAAAATTTTAACAATTTTGAGGAACAAACTCAAACGATTTAAAAGAGAGCAATAGCAACACTGTACGGGAAAAAAAAATCCTTTTTATCTAAAGCGTGCGAAACAGTGTATCAGAAATTCTAAAGTTATACTCATTTTAAAATTATTTTGCGAAATTGCTGTAGAACTGAATTTTATAGTTTAAGTACGAAGGACATGATATTTAATAAATGAAGGTAACACACAAAACGTTAAACACGCTCCTTTGGACGTAATTGAAAATCTGAAACCTTTCAGACTTTTTAAAAATTTTATTTATTTATTTATCTATCTATTTTTAGCCCAAAAGAGCGTTAGCTCAGAAGGGCTATTAATTTCGTTTTGGCATTTTCCGTCGCTTCACTTTCTGCGTTGATTCACTTTTCAAATTGTTGCGACCAAGCTGTACAGCCCTGTATTATATTTAAAGAAATTAAATAATGAAGAATCTGCATAAATATGTGTATATTTCTCGCATTGTGATAAAACAACGATACCTAAAGCCATCAAATTTTGAATAACGTAATTCTTCACCGAATATGGGCATCTGGAAGCTCTAATTTGAAATACGGAATTTGTTTTTTATCTCTTTCATATTTTGTCAGGCATTAAGGAATTTTTGATTAACAAACTCAACGATTTGAAAGCGAGCAATGGCAACACTACGGGGAGAAAAAAAAAAACCTTTTTTATATCCAAGGCCGGAATTATGTATCAGAAATTCTAAAGATATGCTCGTTTTAAAATTATTTTGCGCTATTGCCGTTAAATTGAATTTTATGGTTTAAGTGAGAAGAACATGATATTTAAAAAATAAAGGTAACACACAAAACGTTTAAAAAAGACCTTTTGGGCGTAATGTAAAATCTAAAAGCTTTCAGAATTTTTTTATTATTAAAAGAATTAATAAAAACATTTTAATGTCATATATACTCGAAGAATTCTTATTTTCTTACTTGTGAACTATCGTTTGCACCAGGACTTAGTCTGAAGTCAATATTAAAATTTTGAGGAAAATGCGTTCAAGTAAGAGACGTTAATACGAGGTTACGTTTTCCGAGAGCAATGATGTATATAAAAGGAATTATTTTGCTTAGTTTAGAAAATGATTTTCTATTTTGTTTTTTTATTTATTTTTTAAGCCCAAAGGAACGTTAACTCAGAAGTGCTGTTAGTCTCGAAAAGGCATTTTGCTTCTGTTCACTGTAAACGGTGTATCATTTTTTAAATTGTTGCCACCGAATATTATCGCCCTGTATTAAAGAAATTAAATAATGAAGAATCTGCATAAATGTATATATGTTTCTCGGACTTGAAAAAACGACGGTACCTAGTGCCATCAAATTTTGAATAATGTAGTTCTTCACCCGAATATGGGCACCTGCAATTCCGAATTTTTTATATCGAATTTGTTTTATCATCTGTTTCACATTTTGTAAAACGCCGAAGAATTTTTGTTTAACAAACTCAACGATTTCAAACTGAACAATGACAACGCACACTTTACGCAAAAAAAATCATTTTTATCTCTAGGACGCGAGGCTGTCTATCAGAAATTCTAGAGATTTTAAAATATTTTTAGCCTAAAGGAACATACATTAGCTCAAATGCTCTCAAAACGTGTATGTGCTTAAATGAAAAAAATAATAATAATATAAAATCTGGAAAAAATCTTTGAGTTTTTTTTTTTTTTTTTTTAAGAAATACGAAAAAAAAAAAGAAAAAATTTGTTTTTTTTTTTTTTTTTTTTAAGAAATACGTAAAATTAGGTTGCGTCTTAAGTTCAAAAGTTCAAAGCTACTTTTTATTACTTTCTCCAATTTTCAAATTTTAAAGTCCTACTGCGTCTTAAATTCGAAGGAGAAATGTAATATGTGACTATGGTTAGTGACAGCAATTAAAATTGATAAATTTTAAAAGGTATGCTAAAACTCCGTTTAAAACTTAATAGTATGTATATCTGTTAGTAGATGGCAGCACAAACGCGTTCGTAATGATTGGAATGATGTTTAACACATTCGTATAAAAAATGTAAATTAATCTCAGTAACTTGTTTCTTAAAACACGAATCCCTTCAAAAATTACGCATTGAAGTTTGATTTTCAGTTAAACATGGAATTCGTATCAAATTTTGAGTTTATGAGAAATTAGTAAATATACAGATGAAGTTGGTGTGAAAAAATATTATTTTCTTTTAAATCTTCATTTCTTTGTTCTGTTATTTCTGTTAATTATGATATTGAGAAGTAAAAAAATCACTTCCAATATTTTTTTCAGAAATGATGCAATCACTTGTATTACATCAGCGCGGTTATTTTCAAACTGATAATTTTGGCTTGACTGTCATTTCTGAGATTTATGCCGTGAAAACTGGATATATACGTTTACAAAATTTTGTTCAACAAACATTCCAATTACCTTAAAACGGGGTTTCTCAATTTGTGGTCATCGAAACTTGTTGTTGTGGTCCTTCTAGATTTAAAAAAAAAAAAAAAAAATTAATTTTAAGAAGGATTTAGAATTAACAATCGCCCAGAAAGGGCTCTTTTTAATCAGCATAGATTATCAATAGAGATGGCCCTGAGCGAGTCGCGAACCATTCTATAGAACATTAGATGAATATGCATTTAGACTAATATAGGAACGTTCTTCTGTGCATTAAAAGTGAAAAAATATGTAAGGTATTGGTATAAAAATATTTAATGTTCTTAATCAGGTATATCATGTTTTAAATACATTTTTATTTAAATCAGTTAGATTTAGAAGTTAAAATAAGTAAAATAAAAAATAACGTGCTTAAAATGTGCATCTATTGATTTTAGATCGTTCAGGTTGTTAATTAATAACAGAAAGCATGAAAGAATGATAGCTTACATTTTTTTCAAAATGGCGACAGATTCGAATGAAAAGTGAAACAATGAAAAATCGTTTTCGAGGCAAATAGCCATTCTGGGCTAATAAATAAATAAATAAATAAAAATAAACTAAAATTTATATAAACTGTGTATATTGAACAATAGCTGAGTCTGTTATATTTATATCTCAGAGTCTGGAAATTATAGAAGGCCGTCGTCTATCACTTTTTCTCCTAAGAAAAGAAAGAAATTTTACGAAATTTATTACTGGTTATTCTACCTATGTTTTTCCCATTCTGGTCTTAGCAATAAAAGAAGGATTTAAAGCACTGTGACTATGGTGCTTCTTGTCATCCTTTCGCTTTCGCTGCTCATGGTATCGTACCTGTAACCCAGTCTGAGATCATTCCACCTCTTCACATTTGACGGAAATACTGAACTTTCTTTTCATATTTTTGCTACTTTCTTAATAGTTCTGAAGACGCATAGAAATGTCACTTACACCAGTTAATTGCGCTTGTTGAAAATTGGTCATGTTTCTACAATCATTTTTCTATTTGTGTTTTCTTAGATGATGATGGGAGAATTTTAGACTCTGTGTGTTTTTAAATTCGGGTGAATCAGATCCAGAAATTCAAATTAGTATACTTCCTTATTTCTGTTTTTTTGTAGCCAGTCACAAGTAATTTATAAGAAATTATATGTACTGTTGATTCGTTTCTTGTCTGTTAGTTCAATAGTTATGTAATTCAGCGGTTATGAACCTATAATACGCGTATACGTGGGGGTTCATGATGTCATAGACATGTACGCGAAAAAAATGATCAGTAGGCAGACAATAAGAAAATGTTATAATAAATGCTGATAAAAATCAAAATACTCAGAAAATTTTAATTTAGCATTGAGGCTAATTCCGATGTAAATGTTACTGTCCGAAATGTGTTTAAAAGCAATGTAATAAGTTGCAGATAGTCTCGCCCACAATTACCTTATTAATTACTTGATTTCGTATGTGAGATTTCTAGCCATTTTCTTTTTTATGTCACACCGTATCGTTGACGGTAACTGTTATTTTCAGCATTTAGTGAATAACCAAGTCTGTTATGTAATTCGCTTTTTTTTTAAATTGGGATATACAGATCAGTGTGAGTGGGGAGCTTTTGTTTAAAATTCGCGTACTTTCAAAGTTGCGAATTGAAAAGTATTATTTATATAAAAATAAATAAATGATTTAGCAGTAGATCTTTGCACTGGGCAGAAACTATGTGTCTCAAATAATTTAGGTTTGGTGTCTGTACCAAGCAAGTTTTGGGACACCATCCGTTTCAAATGAATGAAAATTCTCGATGATGAATAGCTTTCTTCTTAAAGGACTTGTATAACTGCCCAACATTTTTTCAAAATTAAGGAAACTGAGCTCAGGTTTACCGAACAGTTTCATAACTGCTTACAACGCGTCTGAAAAAACTGATTCTATGCTCAATATGCTCAAAAATTTAGATTTCTGTCTTAACACAAGCAACCATTCATTGAAAAAAAATTAAACGGAAGTATTCGAAACACATTAAAAATTCTTGTCCGAAAAATTAGCTTCACTTTACAAACGAAGTTAAAAAAGCATAAAAACCCACTTAAAAAGCTTCCAAAAAGAATCATTTAAACATTCTAGTCCAAAACAAGTGAAAAGGATAAATAGATTTCAGATCCTAACAATGGAAATACCTTAAAAACAGCTCAGATTATCTGTAAAAGAACAGCTATTGTTTGTCTGACTTTATTTAATGCAGTTTACCAATTTTATGATATTAAAATAACAGCATTGTAAGATATATTGCGAGAATACTGAATATAATAGGTCATAGGCTCTAAGCAGGAGGTCAAGGGTACTTTATAATTACAATCTGTTTTATTAAGGGGTAGTCTTGAGAAGTAATTAACTCTTATTAAGGGGTACGTGAAAGATAATTGAGTAATTGTTTCAAATCTTTCGTATGTAATAGGTGATTCTTGTTCTTTCATATAGTGGCCATTGTAAGATAACAAAATGCTGGTTTCGAAACGTATCTTTGAAAATAGCCGAAGATAGTCTTCATTCAGGCAGTATTAATAGTGCAGAATTTGTGCGTGATTATGATATTAACATCTCTGATGCTAGTGCCATTAAAGAAACAGCTGGTGGCATGGGTCACTTTTCAAAGAAAAAATGCGTGTTTTCGTAAATATAACAAGAACTATCTGGGATTGAACTTATTTGGTGTGACAATGAGAGTGAACGAAAAGCTGTTTGTTTTAAATCTGTTACATATTGTTTATATATACTGTTATATTGTTTTAAATCTCTTCTGTCTGAAGATCATATATGTTATAAAAATGCTACAAATAATTTATGAAGTGCTTGCAAATGAATGTATAAAACCCGCGAAATTGATACGTTCTTAGAGATGTAACATGCAAGTGTAAAAAAGTAAACCTGTCGAATTATTCCAAGGATGTGTTGAAGAAATGAATAAAGAAATTAATGTTGCTTTTAATATAGATTCCGCAGCTATGCACACTATTGCAGGTCTTCATGTCCGAAGAGCGGGACACTTCAATAGTAAGACCTTGGTAATTACAGTTATGACCTTAATAATTCCAATTACAAAACATATAGTTAAAATAATGTTTAATGAAAAATGATTTAAGAGCATTGATTTAATACCATTCTCAAACTATACAGTTACACGCCGAGTCAATGACATGAGTAATAATGTAGATTTTAGATTTATCAGTGGAATAAAAGAAAGTATATTTTATTACATATTTAATTAAGTATATTTAATTATATGTTACATTCATCACATGTTCTCAGTGATGCATATTTGATTAGTTATGTCAGGTATGAATTTAACAATGATATGCATGAAGATATGTTATTTTCGAAGACTGACAACTCGTGAAAATGAAGGACAATTTTTTAAAATCCTAACTGAGCGCATGAAAGAACATCATATTGATTGGGAAAATGCATAGGTTTCTTTTTTTTAGTCGCGTTGTAGCCGAAGTTGGAGCTGATGCTTCTGATACTACCTGAACTCATTGTTTAATTGATATGGAAGCCTTGACGGCAAAGAGTATATCATCTAAATTCAAAACCATGTTAAAAGACAACGTTAAGATAATCAACTTTATTAAGATAAAGCCGTTGAACAGCAGAATATGACATGGGTAGCTTCTCCCGCATTTTGAAGTTCGCTGGCTTTCTCTGAGTAAGGTTCTCCTAAGGCTCTTTGAATTAAAACAGGAAGGCTTGTAAATAAAATTAACAAGATTTTTCAACATTTTTGGCTGATGACTTGAGTCTAAATACATTGGTCTGTCTTTCAGATATGTTCTCATATCTGAAAGATAGATCAATGGCTAAATCTCTGTCTACAAGGTTCTTTGACTTTTCTGACTGACCACTAGAAAATAAATAGGTTTGAAACGGAACTTGGTTTGTGGGTTAACTTATGTAAAAATAGGGAAACTTTTCCCACCAGTCCAGCTTTTTCAGTCTTCGAACTTTAGTACAAAATGAATGCGAATTATGTACTATATTCTCACCTCGAAACTCTGAAGATCACAATTTGAAACTTATTTCTTAAATAATAAATATAATGAATTTTCACGAATTCGTGATCCTTCCCACTGCAATACTGGAAATAACAAACCATCACTGAACGAGGGGGGACAAAAAACAGTGAACTGAACTCTGGAACTCTAAACTTAACTTCAAATGAAATTCCAAACAGAAAGTATAATTAATTTCCTTACCTAATTACAATGAAAACAGAATATAGCTAACTGTATAGTAGGGCTTTAAAAATTATAATCAAGTTTGTTTTTAGATATCTGTGTGAGAAAAGGTTTTCATCACTAAGGCAAATCAAAACAAAGTACTGAAATAGATTTGATGTCTGTACTTATCAGCTTCAACTTACCACATATACCAAAATTTAGAACAGTTATAAGGTATTTTCTCCCTCAATGCAACATGCCTTTGAGATGTAACGGTAACACACTCAGCGCGTATTCGAGGGGTCGAGATTCGAATCTTCGCAATTCTTCACATTTTTCACGTCTCCTGATTTAAAAAAAAAAAAAAAAAAAAAAAAAAAAAATTCACTACCAGAATTTGGCGATTGGGTCCTCTAAGTTATTTTCTCCCTCTTTCTAGCATACCTTCGTGGTGTAACGATAGCACATCGGCGCTTATTTGAGAGATCCAGGGACGAGTCTCGGTGAAGGCATCGCTCATTTTTCATGACTCCTGCTTCAAAATAATCTAATGACTCTACACAACAGTACGCAAGAAACGGCAGGCTCATTTATCTTATTAATGCGTGTACATTTATTTAATTTTTAATTAAGTACCCATATTTCATATTTAATTTTTAATTAATAATAGCAAGCTTATCCATACTGTACTAGCTTTTGAATTATTTAAAACAAAAATAAATTTTCTTCTATTAACTTAATAACAACATAAAATTAAATAAATGTTAATTAATTGTATTTTAAAAATGTAAGTATACTGGTTGAATGTGTATACTAGTAGACATAATGCTAAAAAATTGTTTTCGAAGCTGGAAAAAGTAAGGTGGTCTGTAGAAAATCCTAATCGTAAAAGTGGTGCCCAATTCAAAAACAGAAATGCTACCTTAAAATATTTGCACATGACCAAGTTTCAGAGATTAAAAGGGAACAGAACCTGCTATGATTATTTTTAGTAAATAAGCATCTGCAGAGAATATCCAGTTCCCGTTTCGACCGGTAGACAGTCTCCTATGGAAATAAATAAATACGTAAAAGCTTTTGAAAGTGTGCAGCGCACAGGAATACATAGAAGACAGATAGCTAAATTAAAAACCCTGAAGTAAAATAAGACTTATTTTTTTAAAAAAAATTATATCGCTGTTCTAAATCCATTAGCATGTAATTAATTTTTATTTAACTCTTATTTGTTTGATTAACTTTTTTATTTTTTAAGCATAAGAATCTTTCACAAAGAAGCTTACCACTAATTCAAGAATACATATGTTGTGAAAAAATGTCTTGCATAAATGTCACTGCAACTGTATACATTTGTATTAGCTATATGATGAAATTTTTAGAATGTATATGAAATTTTTAGAAACTTATAATTTATACATACACATCAGACAAATGTATGAGTTATTCTGAAGTATATTAAAAGCAAAATAAGCGCTATTGATTATTGTGTATAAATTTTGTCTTACTATACTATAACCATAAACAATAGAAGTAACTGAAAAATAAAAGAATCTAAATTTAAAAATTTAATTTTTAGCCCCCCTCCCCCCCAAAAGTATTGCACCGGATAAAAGTTATTTTTATATTTATTTAGCACCTGATTCATAATCTCCTACGCTCATAGGAACAAGCCTAAGCGCTCAGCTCTTAGGAAACAACTCACACTGCAAATCATTCAATCTACCCATTCGTCTTCAAATTGCTGTTTCTTCCTTATAAAAACACGAAAACTGGGCTTTGGGGTCCGCAAAGAGGTCTATGCATATGCTAACGTAATCGATCATCGTATTTATTTATTTTTTAACATAATAAAAAATGCATGAAAAAAATATAAGCAATCTACCCTGAATATAAAATTAAAAGATAATCCTATATCCAGCTATGAAGAATTTGCGAAGAGTTCAAAAATAATCGTAAAAGCACGAATTTACCGAAAGGTGGTGCTGCCATCTATCAGCGAATAATAATATTAAGTGTAAATTACAGATCTAGTTAATTAAAATACAATAACACGCCGAACAAATATTAATTTAGAAGTCAAATAACAAAAAGCAGCATTGTATTTTAAAATTTTCACGTTTCGTGGTTTCACCGAACCATCATCCTCAGCTGCAAAAGCGCTGTGAAAATTTGAAAATATAACACTGATTTTTGTTGTTTGACTTCTAAATTAAAACAGATCTAGTTATTCAATGTTTCGAATTAATATTGTAATCAAAGAAACATACTCAATAGGCAGAATTACAAATACGTTATTTTAAAAAACCTAATATTTTAACTCTCCGAGAATTAATGCTTTTCCCGTATGTTAACATCTGGTCATGTTAACAATTTCGTTAAATTATTAACGTGACCAGAATAAATTTGAAGAGAATTAAAAATAAAAATATAAAAAAATCTGAAAGCTTTCAGATTTTATATTACGCCCAATGAGACTTTTTTTTTTTTATTTACACACACATACACGTTTCGAGAGCATTTTGGTTAATGTCCCTTTGGGCTACAAATATTTGAAAACAACATATCTTTCCAATTTTCGATAGACAATCTCGCGCGATGAAGATAATTTTTTTTCCGTACAGTTCTCCCATTGCTGACTTCAAAATCGTTGAGTTTGTTAATCAAAAATTCGCTAAAGTTTTACAAAATGTAAAATAGACAATAAAACAAACTTGAAATTCCCAGTTCGGACTTCCAGGTGCCCATATTCGAGTGGAGGTTTACATTATTCAAAATTTATGGCTCTATGTACCGTTGTTTTTTCACAGTGCGAGAATCATACATGCATTCGTGCAGATTATTCATTATTTAAATTTTTCAGATATAATACAGGGCGATAATATTTGAAGGCAACGATTTGAAAAATAAAATGTATATACATATTGAACCGACGCAAAATGCCGTTTTCAAACTAATAGCCTTTATAGACTAATGCCCTTTTGGGCTAAAAATCAAGTGAAATGAATCATTGCGAGTGGAAAGCTTAGGAAAGAAATTAAAAATTATATGAGAATTCAGAGCATGCAGGAAAGTCCAAAGTTTCAAAACATTAGAAGTTTATAATATCACCTAAAATAAATTAAAATATTAGAATTCATTAGTAGTAAGTACTGAGATTATATTAAATATTCCATGATGAAAATAGTATGAAAGTATAATGAAACAAAACTTTAAAATACTCACTAAGCACTAACTATTAAATGAACAGAATAGAAATTTAACAGTCATGGTCCTAAAATTGAAAACTTTAATTTAAAAATATTGGAATGTGCAAATTACAAAAGTTATACATGTGAAATAAATTCAAAAACCTCGTTTGAAATTAAGTAAAATAGTAGAATAATAAATATTATGGATATGAAAAAAGTCGTTATGAAAGAAAATGAATGAATAAAGTCTGAATATGCAGACAATTTTAAAAGGGTGAATGAAACAAAAAATTGCATCTAAAATTAAGTAAAAGTCATGCATATAAATAAACAATTAACGTTCGGCCAAAAGGGTTTGTTAAGGTTTTTTATGCTCTCGCTGAGCTCACAGTCTACCAGTCCTCTTTTACATTCACTCATACAGTCTCGAGCACTGTTTTTTTTTTTTTTTTTCGTGCAGTTTTCCCACTGTTCGCTTTGAAATCGTTGAGTTTGTTAATCAAAAATTCTTTAAAGTTCTACAAAATATGAAATAGATAATAAAACAAATTCCGAATTCCAAATTAGGGCTTTGCCCATATTCGGTGGAGAATTACGTTACTCAAAATTTGATGGCTCTAGGTTCCGATGTTTTTTCACAATGCTAGAAGCATGCATATATTCAAGAAGATTCTCCACGATTCCATTTCTTTAAATATAATGCAGGACGATAATATTTGGTGGCAACAATTTCATCAGTGAAAACTATTTATAATGATTCAAAGGAAAATTCCGTTTCGAGACTATTATCCCATTCGGGACTAACGTTCCCTTTTGGCTACTAACTGCTATAGGGAAATATAATAAATAATTTGCAAACAAGAGTACATAGAAAATTATAAAACTTAAAAATAGGAAAGAAATTAAAAATTTTATCTAAAATTAAACAAAATGATAAAATAAAACTCATGTGAATGAACAATTACGTCGAAAATAAAAAGAAAGTAAGGTACAGATAAAAAGCTATATAAGATATAATTAAGTGCAGGAATTTACAATTTGAGGACAAGGTAATCGAAATACGAAGCAAACTGTAATTTATAAAGTTTAAAAAACCTAAACCTGAATTAAGTTAATATTTAAGGAAATAGCAATCAGTTAATGAATAAGTGACTTTCTAACACTTAATCTAAAATCAAATTATGGTGCATTGTTAACAACCAGTCTCTTTTATCAGGCTCCCGCGCCATCCTTCTCATATCAACTTACTTAAATAATCAAGTGGTTCAAAGCTACCGCTAAACTCTTCTTTCTCCCACTGCTTCTTGCTTCCTGCTAGCCCAGAAGTTGCATTTTCTACCTACTGTTAGTTTACTAACTATGTTACTCTTTCGTATCTAGCAAATGTTTTGGAAATGCCAAAGTAAATTCTTATATATTCGCGAAATATCGTAAAGTCATTGATGCAAATGGAAGGACCGCGATTTTTTGCGAAATAGGGTGATTCCTTTAATGATTTTGGCAGAAAACCTCAGAATCAAATTTGGCCTTTTCCTGTTAAAGATAATATTGTTGTCCTGGGGTTACGACATAGCGCCTACCTTCGATCGTGATAAGTTCATGGGAAAGTACTCGAAAAAGCCTCCTCAGAAATGTATAAAAGCACTTAGTGTCCGGAATTGAACCCGGAACAAATTACTAGACTTGGTAGACTTGTCCAATCCACACCTCAGCGCCTGATTTAAGAGGGAGTTATATAGGCGGTGGATCGAAGTGCTAGACTTTATAAAGCCCTAAATGTAAGAAAATTATCTAAATAAGTTGATTTCAAGTCTTGAATACGGTTTAAAGGACACCATAAAGCCTCCTTTGCCAGGAGCGCGAGAATATTTCCGCCCAGTTTTGTTTCTCCTACAGCATAATTTCCCAACTTTTTTTGGCTGAATGCCTCCGTTTCGAGTCCTCTTCTTAACAAGCTCGTTCAGTTCCCCTTTACCCTTGCAACAATGATATATTAGATATTCTTCTGGAAACATACAAAATGTTTTAAGTATACATTGCATTTGCACTACATTAAATTATTAAATAAAATCCCTCACAACATACGAAAACAGAATTATAAGGGTTAAAGGCTTCTGAAACATTTTCTGTATTTAAAGCAATGAACCTCTCAAAATATGTACAGCTTCTTGTCACAGCAGTTTGTCTTTAACATGTCGAAGACCATACTGCTTCGGTGTAGGTGGATATCCATGTGCGTATAGATTTGTTGTCATGATTTTAGGATACTAAACTGATATTTATACTACTTAAATTCCTTTGCACCAAGAAAATGAAACTATATGCAACTTGAATAAACTTTTGTGAGCATTCGATTGACCTGATATGGTTTAATTCTTGTAAACATGTCTGGTTGTAATAATTATATACACAAGGGAATATTTAACTGTTTATTTAAAAAGTGCATAAGTAACCGTATTTTCTAAACGTGTTCTTGTTGCACACATTTTTTTTTTTTTTTTTTTTTTTTGTTGTAGTGTGTCTCTTTATCCCTCAGGCCTGTATTTCCATCCTAAGTCTCTTTATCAATTACCAAAAGGCGATAATGTCCGCGTCGAGAAAACAAGAAAGGGGAAGAAAGGATAAATCTTTGATAACTGATCATCGAACGTGTTTAGTAAACTGTTTCTATGGGAAAATTCCACTTTTCGTGAAACATAAGGAGGTACGATCAGAGTCCTTTGAAAAGCATAGAACTCTGCTATAAAACCAATGGCAGTGTAATTTTAAAAATTCGTACTAGCATATACAGAAAAATAAACTTTTTTATCCGTTTCTTTTCACCTTGCTATATTGTTACTCACCTTTCTGAAGCTTTCCGCTTGAATTATTTGGAAAGAAAAAACGCCAGTGTTGTATATATATCGTTACTTTTAAACACCCACCTCACAGCAATTCCAAGGCTTTTTCTTTCGCATGGAAAAAGAGAGAGAGAGAGGGCGTTAAGTGAGAAAAGAGACACAGAGAGAAATGTCCTAAGGGAGGCCGACCTGTCCTTGATGGCAGAGAGGATGGAATGCGAGGTCATGCGGAAGAACATCTTTGCTACCCTCTTCGGGTCACACGGACATTCGGGGTCGACGCAGAATTCTCCCGCTCTCTCTGTCTACTGGTATAACCTCCAATGCCAGGGAGAAACTGCAAAAGAGTTGGTAATTATTATTATTATTGTTTCCGGAAAGTTGGCTCACTTTCGGCATCTTTTCTTTTTAACTTAACAGACAGAACTAATAGTTTTTACGAAAGGTTGTAAAATTCGAAATATCTGGACCAACAGGGACCATGCATCGGAAAATCAAAAGACTGTATACGTAATGTTTGACGTCAAAAGCATCTTTTATTAATTGCACCAAAGTGCAGACGTTAAGCAGTTGGATGCGTTTATCGATTAAATACATTTGAAATAGGGTTGGAAGATTTAAATCCCCGAATACCATGGAACTTAAAAAAATTAGAGATTCATTAACTCCAACTATTCACCCTCATTTTTTTTTTTTTTTTTTTTTACTTTTGAACTCTGACTAAAAAACATCTGATGTGTACTCCACATCACATTGCGTATAATTTAATATTCCTTGTACGGAATATTAAATTATACGCAATTTTCCTGCATTTCATTTAAACATATTGAATAAAAAGTTAACGAATTTAGAATTAAATCTACTTCGTCGATAGCGCATAAACCACAATAGAATAAATGCACTCTTTAAAGTCCACTATATTTATTTACCATGGCCACACTTCGGCGCAGATTCACTTTACAGGGTTGCATCTCATTCATTTTATAACTCAGAGTGAGCAAAAATTATAGCATCTGAAGAATTGCCACAAGTTTTATTCAAATATTATAATAAATCTAAACGATTTATAAAAGAAATAAAACAAATAAAAATGAAACAGTTTTTCAAATACATAAAAATACATAAAAATTCAAAATATTTTCTAATGGCGCAAGAGAATTATTTAAATTTAATTTAACTTAACTATATTCTTTTGAAACATTAAAAATTGAAAGATATAGAAAAACATAAAACACCAAGTACAGTTAAAACCATTCACAAAACAATTTTTACAATTAAAATTACAATTTGTACGTAAAAACCAGCTAATAACTTAAATGGTAATTACAGAATGAATCAAGCGTAATTTAATTCGCAATAATAAAAGAAGACTTTTACTTTGTTGTTCCGAAACTTAGTTTCTCTAGATTGGCAACAAATCCACTATTCTGCTAAGTTTCAAATGTAAACAAATATGGTCACTATCATAACCAAAAATTAGGCTTAGCCGCACTTAAAAAAACTTAAAAAGACTTAGTGAGTGAGCTCACTGAACCGAATAACAGAGTGGATATATATAAATATAATATATATGCATATATTTATATACTTTTGGTACGACCGACTGCAACCAAAATGCGGGATGCACATCTACATGTTATAGCAGCCCTATGTACAAAATTTCAACGTTCTGAGGCTACTCGTTTTTGAGTTATGCAAGATAAATACATACATACGTACGTATATACGCACAGACGCACGAAAAAATCTTTTCAGAATCCCTTTTAAATCAGTTTTATAATTATTTGGGAGGAAAAGAGTTATTTATTCTGTCCTTACGTACGGATGCCACTCAAAAATATCATTGAATTGCATTCGATAGCGATCAAAATATATATTTTCGTTGAAATATGGTACCCGAAATTTTTCGCGATTATAATACTTCCTTTTTACTTCGTACAAGGAAGTAAAAATCTATTAAACGCCTTAGTTCAAAACTTTGGAAATATTAATTTTATTGATGTCCAGCAGAAGCATTCATTAAAAAGGAACGTAGTCTAGTCGTTGCAATTTAATTTGTCAATTCACCAGTATCATCTCATGAGAATCCTAACTGCCATAATCTCAATCTGCTGTTTCCTAAATTCCGCATTCGGTATTTGTATATGTTAATTCTTGAAGCAATCTTCCCTTCTTATCTAACTTTTTTTTAATTAAAAAAAACAGAAAAATATAAGAATTTGAGCACTTAGATTTATTTCTTAAAATCAATTGTATTAAAAAGATCAGTCTGGAGTTTTATTTACGTACTTCCATTTACCGAGTTTCGTTCATTTCTTAATAAACCTATGTGTAATTTTAAATACTTTATTTTAAATTTGTTTTCAATTAAATGCAGATTTCAAATGTTGGGTTAATTAAATGATTATCTTTTCCTTTTCTAGTTATTCTTCTACGAATAATTCGAGATCCTTCTAAGGTTTGGATTCTAGAAAATTGCATTCATTGTAGCTATTCTTTTTGGAAATATTAAAATTTTGGTTCGAGAAATGCGAAAAATCAGTTATGCTCACGTGAAGCAGACAGACATTATTAAAAATTATATGCAAAAACACAGAAAAGACTGAAATCTCTAAAAAGGGCATTTATTTGTTATAAATGTTTCAACTTGTGAAGCAGTTACTAATTTATAAAATATGGTTATATATTTGGATAAATTAAAAATCTTACGCTTTGCCAAAAGGGTTCTAAGAATTGGTATGCACGATAGGTCTTTTTAGCACCAATTCATTCCTTCCCGTTTCGTTCTCTGTCCAAAGCAATGCCGAGTTTTCCAGTACTGTCCACTATCGATTCCCGCTTTACCGTTTCGATTACTACACGAAAATTCCCTTTTTGAGGCTAAACCGTTTTAGCCGAAGTGATTCTGAGTAATCTTAGCTATTCCCTTTTTTTCAGTGGGAAATTTACTTTGTGACAGTTAATGTTTCATATTACAGATATGCTTAAATTATTAGACTCAAAAAAGATATTTGCAAAACCATTATATTGATTTATTTAGATTATGAAAGGCATGTGAGGGTTATCTGTCTAAGGAAACCAAAGCCTTCGTGGAGCCGTTTTTAAGGAAAATTGGACCGTATCTAAATCAATGTGACATATTTTAGTAAGTGTTAAGATGAGCTTCCTTTCGTTGGTTATCATCTTTTGCTTCAATTTTCATTTTACAGTGGATCACAAATTTTCGACTGAATACATTTTTGGACAGTTTCCTTGTTTGACAAAATATTTTTATATTAGTTTTAATTCAAAAATTAGAAATACTTTTCGTTTTGTGTCATGGTGTACAAATGAAACTAATCGCAAATGAAATAGTTATATTCCCTCCCCTCCAGTAGCAATGGCGTATTCGAGGCAAAAGTCTCGTTTTTAAAACACTGATACATTATTCTTATATCTTAGAAAATATTTGTATTTGATGAAAAACAAATCTAAGAATAAAATTTCCAAAACACATTTGTATTTACTAAGGGGTAATAAAGGAAATTTTGTAAAAGAAGTTCATTATTAAATCACATGAATCTTGAAATTTATTTTTTCCAACAGAACTTAATAAAGAATATTTGACAATTAAAAATTCTGTTAATGTTAAATTTCAATTAATAATTCAAATTCCGCAACCGTAGGTGAGTATTCTAACTGGTGAGCAAATAAGGTCAAATGCACGATGGAAAGATTGAACTATTCTGATTAGATTTTTATTGCCTGTAAATCAATAACAGGTTATTTAAATTTAAAAAAAAATAAATAAATAAAAATGAAAATAAAAAAAAATGTCTTAAATATTTCAGATTTTAAATTATGTCCAAAGGGGCGTTTTTTTAACGTTTTGTGTGTTACCTCTATTTATTAAATATCATGTTCTTCGCACTTCAACCGTAAAATTCAGTTCAACAGCAATACCGAAAAACAGTTTTAAAATGAGCATATCTTTAGAATTTCCGATACACAGTTCCGTGCGCTGGAGATAAAAAGTTTTTTTGCCATTGCCCGTTTTGAAGTCGTAGAGTTTGCTAACTTAAAATTCGTTAAAGTTTAACAAAATATGAAATAGATAATAAAACAAATTCCAAATTTGAGATTCGATGCCCATATTCGGGTGGAAACGTTCAATATTCAAAATTTGATGATACTGTTGTTTTATTACAATGCGAGAAACAAATATACGTTTATGCAGATTCTTCATTATTTGATTTCTTTATATATAATACAGGACTCTACTATTTGTTGGCAACAATTTGAAAAGTGAAACAACGTTTATCAACGCAAAATGCCAAGACGAAATTAATAGTCCTTCTGGGAAAATTGCTCCTTTGGACTTAAATAAAA
>KK122378.1:123380-138975 GCA_000611955.2 Stegodyphus mimosarum
TTTTTTTTTTTTTTTTTGTGTGTGTGTGTGTGTTACCCTTATTTATTAAGTATCAAGTTCTTCGCACTTAAACCATAAAATTCAGTTACAGAACAATATCGCAAAATAATTTTAAACTGAGCATATCTTTAGAATTTCCTATACACAGTCTCACGCGCTGGAGATAAAAATGTTTTTTCTGTGCAACGTTGCCATTGCTGGCTTTGAAATCTTTGAGTTTGTTCATCAAAAATTCCTTAAAGTTTTAAAAAATAGGAAATTGATAATAAAACAAATTTCAATTTTCAAATTTCGGGGTTCCAGATGCCCATATTCGCAGCAGGATAACGTCATTCAAAATTCGATGGCTCTAGGTACCGTTGTTTTATCTCAATGCGAGAAACACACATACGTTTATGCACATTCTTCATTATTTAATTTCTTTAAATATAATACAGGGTCCTTCAGGGACAAAGCCCCTTTGGACTAATGAAATACTTAAGACGCTCAAACTCTTATACTGTGAGGAAATGGAGAATTGATCTAGTCAGATTAAATCAATAATTACAAAACTTTTTAAAAAGTTAAAAAAAAATTATTTAGAAAAAGTCTGAAAGCTTTCAGATTTTATATTACGCCCAAAGAGGCGTTCCTTTAAGGCTTTTTTTGTTGCCTTTATTTATTAAATATCATGATTTTCGCACTTAAAAATAAAATTCAATTCAACAGCAATATCACAAATTAATTTTTAAAAAAAATATATCTTTAGAATTTCCGATGCACAGTCTCGCGCGGCGGAGATAAAAATGTTTTTTTTTTCGTACAGTGTTGCCATTGCTCGCTTTACTACTGTAAAGTTTGTTAATAAAAAATTCGTTAAAGTTTCACAAAATGTGAAATAGTTAATAAAACAAATTCCAAATTTGGGCTTCCAGATGCCCATATTCGCGTGGAACGTTATTAAAAATTGGATGGCTATAGGTATCATTGTTTTATCACAATGCGAGAAGCATATATACATTTATGCAGATTCTTCATTATTTAATTTCTTTAAACATAATACAGGGCTCTAATATTTGATGGCAACTGTTTGAAAAGTGAAACGCCGTTTTATAGTGTACGACACAAAATGCCGAAACGAAATTAATAGCTCTTCTGGGCAAATTTCCCTTTGGGCTAATAAAATAATTTAAAGTAATTTAATTCAAAGTAAATTAAGTAAATTAAATGCACTTTAAAAATAAATGAATTCAAAATCAAAGTTATTAAATCCAAAAGCGAAAAATCAGCAAGAATGAATCTTCGCTGGTGCCTTGGTGTGAAAATCAAAACATGCATTTCAATGAATTGAAAATTTGCATTTCAGCATCCTAATTCTATACATATGCTACCTTTCATTAAAATCTACACCATTAATTTTTCTCTGTATTTCTTACGTCGGTACCAGTTACTTTCCGTCATTTTTATACCTATAACTGAAGAACAAGGTTCTATTTGAGTGTGAAATTACAATCCTGTAAATTTCGTTAAGTTGCTTAGTTTGTTGCTGCTTAATATGAGTTGCATTAGAATTCCAAGCACGTACATATTTTACATAAGAAACACACGATTGTAGTGCCTGTGATGATCTGTGTATGATTTTATGTACCTGCATTTATTGATGGACTGTAATAAATTACATTTGAGTAAAGCTAAAAGTTTTCTTTGGCTGACCAGGAGATAAAATTGACTAAGGCTTAAGATTGTTGAAGATTTAGCTGTGTTTGAAATTTTCTTCATGTATACCATGAATACGAACCAGTTATCTTCAAAAAGTCTTCCACGTAAGCATCCCTGTCTTAGGCAACAGTTTCTTGGGTATTTTGCCGCATTAACAATCAAACAAATAAAATATTTTTGTGGAAGTATATAAGCTAACAAAGTGCCGGGGAAAATCGATAAATTATTAAAAATGAAATTATTCAGTGAGAAAATTCTTAATTGGAAAACCATAGATAATGATAAAATTTTCCATAGCAGTATACTGTATATTCACAGTAGTATACTAAAGGCAAAGCAGCAATCTAGTGTTTGGCATACATTTTAGACTAATAATTTCGAAGGCGAATAGGTATAGGTCCCCTCTTCATCAGGAGCAGGGAATGGAACATTTATTAATGATTTAATAGTTCATAACTGATAACTGGATAATTTCAATCAAGGTTAAAATTTAACTAACTTGGCATAGTTATATATATATATATATATATATATATATATGTGTGTGTGTGTGTGTGTGTGTGTGTAAGTGTGTGTGTATGTTTCCATTATTTATCCATTATTTTATCACATATATATATATATGTGTGTGTGTGTGTGTGTGTAAGTGTGTGTGTGTTTCCATTATTTACTTTATGCGATTTAAAGGAAAATAAGCTTAAACTGAAAACTTTAAAGTGCATTTTATTGTAAATGTATTCAAGAATATGATTTTGTACGAAAACATGTCACCCGCTAAAATCATTCTTTTTAATGACTACAAGGGTTGCCATTATTATCCGAATAAAAGAGTTATCGGAAGTTCTTCTTCTGAAATTAAAATGCATAAATGAGATTTTAATGTATGAATTTACATTTATCTTTTACATCGAATTTTAATTTAATAAGTTTGAGGGCTGCTTCTTTTCGGTTTGACTAGGTTCTTTTTTTAAAAATTTCAATTTCAGTTTAAATTTGAAGGAATATTTCTGCTTTAAGAAATAGTTCTGGAACTGTGAATTATAATTAAAGCTTTACTTGGTTCTGTTTTGTTAAAAATTTCGCTTTCAGTTTAAATTTGGAAGAATATTTCTGCTTTAAGAAATATTTCTAGAACTATGGATTACAATTAAACTATTAAGGTATTTCTCCCGCCTTCGTGGTGTAGTGGTCAGCACGCTCGGCGCGTATTCGAGACATCCGTGGTTCGAGTCCCGGCGAGGGCATTGCTCATTTTTCACATCTCCTGCTTCGAAATAACCTAATGTCTCTACAAAACATGCCACTTTTATGTTTGGACAATCTGTGAGCTTAAGACATACGGAAGAATGGCCGTTATCCAGAATTATACAAATATATATTATCAGTTCCCCATTAAATTTAACAACGTCCACGGTAGGACGTCCATGGTTAACATAAAATCGTGACTAATCCAAGGGTAGTAAATATGTATGTACATATAAGAAGATGTATAAAGATCCGTATCATAATAAACAAAAAAAAAATATTATTTGGAATTTAGCTATCATTTTCAAGGAATTTAATCTGGAGAATAAGTTCAATTGGTTGCATAAATGAAATCACAATTAAAAACTAATGGAACAAATGTCATCATTCGAAATGAAGCAGTTAAATTATAAATCGCGCAATAGAACCAAATTCCTTAAGGAACTCGAACAATGTCATTGATCTCAAACTCGCGTAAAAAAATAGTCGATTAGAATTCTTCGTTTCCTTGGCAGAGTTCATCTGCCAGGTATTATTTGCTATCACTTTGTTCCCATGCACTGAATGAGTAGAAAATCCCACGCATTTTCCATCCTTTCTTATTTTACGGTAATAGCTGAGTTTTAAGCTAAAAGTTTGCTCCAGCAACTTTTTTCCATCGAACTGCAGTAAAAAAAGACTTAGCATTTTTGAGTCATTTAAATCTGACGACCAGGTCTTGTAATCCGCGCCCAGTTATTCGGAAGCTGAGTTAGTCAAAATAGGTTATAGCGCACAAAAAAGCAGACCTACATTAAGGTGTCTTAATTCAGTGATGACGAACCTATTGCATTCGAACCTATATTGGGTGACACACATCACACATTTTCAGAGTTGTCGACGAAGACAAAAATTTGCATAATACATATCGGGCTGTTGCAACAGCCTAGTCATTGTCAACATATGCTGCTGTTACCTCGGGTGCTTTCGGATGCATTCTTGGTGGACGGATAACACGGGTATGTATTTTGTATGTATATGTAGATTTTGTATGAGACACATTACCAGAGTTAAAAGAGGGCATTTCTGAATTTTGACACGCCGAGCTCAGAAGGTTCTCCATCACTGTCCTAATAACACTATTCATTAAGAAAGCTTATCTTTCTTTTTCTAAAGGGAAAATCAGGATTAGGAGGATTTATGGGATCATTTTTAAAGCATCCTATGCTCTGCAGCCTTCGCTAATCCTTATGGCTGCCCCTTTAGGCGTATTTTAGACTCTGAAGAAAGGAAACCTGCATTTGTTCGCAATTCGGTATGGGAGTAGTCAGGACTGATCTCCAGTGTTTGACTGCTATAGTCTATGTATTACCTGGTAAAGCATACAACATGTGCTTGCATCTTATGACAAAAATTCTTGTGTTTTTTTAGAGAAAATAACTAATGCCACTTCATTCTATGGATCTCTGTCAAACTCAGGAAAAAATTCCACTTAAATGCCCCAATTTGTGATTTCGATTTTCAAATCGTTTAGTATTCTACTGATATTACCGTTCATTAAATAATCAAATTACTTTCACGCCAACAAGAAGAATACTCAATAATTTATATCAGTATACAGATCGTTCAGCATTCTTCGAATACTTTATTTTAAATGATCGAATTAATCTTATATCAAGAACAAGAATACTAAAAGAATTAGATCAGTAATCAGAGTAATCAGGTCATTCATTATTCTTCCTTAATTTTTTTTCTTACTTCCCTTCCATCCGCCAAAGGCCACGTTATTGCTCGGCCGACTGGTGAACAAAGCCGCTTGGTTAAACACCAATAACTCAAACCGGGCTCAAATCCCAGCTAACGGGTCGGCTGCTTGAGAGTTTTTGTGGTTTTAAACGCAAATACGAATTTTTCGCAAGAAGTTATTGACGAAGTCATTTAGCTCTCCCTTGCTCTAGAATAATCTATACACTTCAACTTACAGTTTACTTAAAAAGTTATGATATTTTCTCTCTCCTTTCAGCATGCCTTCGTGGTGTAATTGGAAGTATACTTGATGTGTATTCGAGAGGTTCAGGGTTCGAGTCCTAGCGAAGGCACGCACATTTTTCATATCTGCTGTTTCAAAATAACCTAATGATTTTAGACAGTTTAATGTTGAAAATCAAGAGTTTAAGCAAAAGCTGGGCAATCATAATTTGTCACAAGGTAAGAAAGGAAACTACTGTTATTTTTAATTCCTTAGATTTCTAAGAAATTTTCTATTTGGAAATTTCAAAATTTTTAGAAAAGTGCGATTTGAGATTTTCTTTCAAGTCTTGAGATTTTTCGCGACATGGATTCTCAAGCATACTGACTATTCAAGATACTGGGATTCTCTCAATCTAATTTTAAAATCACATTCAAATACATTGACATTAAAAAAAAGTTTTATTATTATTGTTATTAAATTTACATTTGACGCAAAGGATGATATAGGTAGAACTGCTAAGGGAGAAATGCGGAGCCGAGGTTCATACCGTAACAGGGCACTAGAAAAGCAGTTTATTTATTATACTAAATTGACGGGTATAAAATCATACAATACTCATCACAAAATGTCATCAATTCATTACAGATAACAATGGTATTATTGCATAAGATAGTATTCTTGCATTAGAAAAGTATCAAAAAGCGTGTACTGATTTTAAAAGGTCGGTTTTGTTATAATCATAAGCGTAACTTAATTATAATTTACGGGACTCAGGAATGGTAAAGAATCTTATGAGGCGTGTGACTTTAATTACGTGTTTCCATTTCGCCACAACAGAATTTTAGCAGGTACGAAAACAAACAATACATCTTTCAAAAGTTGGAGAGGAGATAAAAAATACAAAATACATAAAGACAAATTTTCCCGTTTAGGGAAAATTTAGGGATTACTCTCTCTTGGTGAGCAGAATCAACAGGAACAAGTTACCTGCTGTGGTAAACTTCAAAACTAGCTCGGAGAGTTAGAGGTAGTGGTCGAGTGTTGCGTGGTCTCCGTGGGTTCCTTATACAAATCTTCGGATACGATTACTCTTTTTTTTTTTAGGATTATCATCCCATATAGTGCTTTTCCCATGGATTTGTAAAACAGCCTGGAACGACTGCTATAAGTACTTCTGAACAGGTAAGTCCGAAATTGGAATAATTTGGCGGGAAAATGAGATGTAGGAGTTTGTATGCGTAGGTGAAATTTTGGTTTGGCATAGCAAAACTAGGTTAAAAGAACTACAAGTGAACTTTGATAAACAACAAAAACTAAAATTAAAAAAAGGGTGGATTATTGTTTAATCAAATATTTGGTTTTTGAACAAAGTTAAAGTTAATTTCGAATTTTGCATTTTCGGCACTGAATACGATTTTTGTAGAATTTTAAATGATTAAATTATATGGAACCCTACAATTCGAAATGAAAGTTAATTCTAAATTTTTCATTTTGGCATCAGTACGATTTATGTAGAATTTCAAATTAATTAAATTATTTGGGACAGAACAATTCGAGATTAACGTAAATGTAAAATTTGAAATTAATGTTAACGTCTGTCACAAAATTACCTGCAAGTCGAAGTTAATTACGAAATTCGAGTAATGAAAGTTCTACTGCGATATTTTGAACATACATTTCAATCAAGCTCTTCGTTATTTTCGCTTCTCATTTCTTAGTTCTTTAGTTTTTATAAACGGGTCTTATCAATTGGGATCGAGTTTCAAAACTAGACGCCGGGCAAAATTTCATACAGAACGCCCTACGTGATATTCCCCCTCTTTTTTGGAAACATGATAGAATTACTAATGTAAATTAGGTATTATAATAACATCAGGGTTTTAAATATTAAGGTTTTTGAACATCTGAATCGAAAATAAGATCCCACATTTATGATCTAAGAAATTCTATTGTTGTTTTGATATTAAAACACATGCATGGCATGCTAAACTGCTGAAGAACATGAATTGTTTGCTGCCAAAAGTCTGATTTTGAATACTTATAAGTTTTATTCTTTATTTTACTATTCCCTTAACACGACTTTTTTTAAAACCAGAATAAAAGCAGCGACAAATTGTAGGAGTATATTTTTCTAACATGAAGATGTTATAGACTTACTTGCATAAAAAAGGCGATTTTTATGAGACAAATTGGTAAAACAGTTTGACGTTTATTTTATCACAGACTGATAGGCAATATGCAGCTGTAAATCACTAATACTGATTGGAAAATTTAATAGTTCTACAGCGCTAGTTTACGTTTGATCGCATTGTTTAGTAATATTTATAATGGCTAGCGAAAGTGAGAGAATACTATCGGGGAACCAAGTCTTAAAACTGAAGAACAGTTAACAAAAGTACGAAATAAACTTATTTTATTGCCTCCAACACTTTGCTATCTCGAATGATTTTCTAGTCTTTCTTCTTTTCCACAGTCGACGCAAAAATTCTGCTTTAAAATCTCCACTCTTTAGCCTTATGGTTTCACGATCAATCAGTTATACAATCGCTTACGTTGTAACTGTGCATTCTTGTCTAATGATGCAAGTTCGGGAACATGAATCAATCTTATTTGGCGAAAAAGAAAATCCGAAATGTTTCGGATTTTAAATTACGGCCAAAGGGGCATTTTTTTAACATCTTGTGTGTTACCGTTATTTATTAAATATCATGTTCTTCACACTTAAACCATAAAATTCAGTTAAAGAGCAATATCGCAAAATAATTTTAAACTGAGCACATCTTTAGAATTTTCTACACATAGTCTCACGCGCTGGAGATAAAAATGTTTTTTCTCTACAACGTTGCCATTGCTCTCTTTGAAATCCTTGAGTTTGTTAATCAAAAATTCGTTTACAAAGTTTTACAAAATATGAAATCGATAATAAAACAAATTCCACATTTCAAATTTGGGCTTCCAGATGGCCATATTCGCAGCAGGATTACGTCGTTCAAAATTCGATGGTTCTAGGCACCGCCGTTTTATCACAATGCGAGAAACACACATACATTTATGCACATTCTTCATTATTTAGTTTCTTTAAATATAATACAGGGCTGCAATATTTGATGGCAGCAGTTTGAAAAGGGTATTGACATTAAATGTTTCCGACGCAAAATCACAAAACGAAAACAATAGTCCTTCAGGGCCAAAGGGGCGTTCTTTTAACGTTTTGTGAGTTACTTTTATTTATTAAATATCATGTTCTACATATTGAAACCATAAAATTCAGTTCAACAGCAATATCGCAAAACTTCAAAATGAGCATATCTTTAGAATTTCCGACGCAGAGTCTCGCGCTGGAGATAAAAATGTTTTTTTTTTCTTTTCGTACAGTGTTGCCATTACTCGCTTTGAAATCTTTTAGTTTTTTAATCAAACATTCGTTATAGTTTTACAAAATATGAACTCGAAAATAAAACAAATTCCAAATTTGGGCTTCTAGATTCCCATATTCGGGTGGAAACGTTCAATATTCAAAACTTGATGGCTTTAGGTACCGTTGTTTTATCACAGTGCGAGAAGCATACATACATTTATGCAGATTATTCATTATTTAATTTCTTTAAATATAATACAGGGCGATAATATTTGGTGGCAACAATTTGAAAAGTGAAACAACACTTTTAGTGAATCGACGTAAAATGCCAAAACGAAATTAATAGTCCTTCTGGGGAAATTGCCCCTTTGGACTAATTGTAATATATTATAATTTCCCTCCAAATTTACAGCAGTACTTTACATTTGCTTCCACGCCTTTCGGATTCCTCCTGTAATTTTGAGAAACCGATATTTGACTCATTGTTGTACAACACGGATAATGTCTAGAACACAGATTCTTGTAGTTTATCCTTGGGAATTCTAAAATACAGATTCTTACAGTTCATGATTCCCCATGACGTACATTATCTCGGGCCAATTAACATCTTAACTTATAAATTAGACTTGACAGAAGGAAAAAGCATTTCCATTTAAACGAACTACTTATATTACTACTTATATATATAAAAGTTATTAGAATCTAAGGTTTACCTTACAAAATTGCGAAAAATAGTTTTGTTGAAAATTTAAAAAGATGTAAATTCAGTACTTTTGTACGGAATCTAACTATTTTAAATATTACCTCTCTCTCCTTTGAATACGGTCGTCTTATCGCCCAGTCTTAATCTCTCAATAAAGTAACACCAACGCAGAAGAAGGTTTAAAATGAATCTTTTATTAGTTCGTTAACCTAACAGTCCGCAGCCTGGAGAACAACAGAAATAGTTTCCGCAATTTCCCGGAATAATAAAATAAAAATAAAATTTGAAGTATTAAAATAAGATAAGTCTTGGATAAACAAGACAAAGCGTACCGACAAGTTTTGGAGCTGGAGTTGATACCTTATGTGTAATCAGTTCCGATCCTAGACTGTCGCCCGCTCACGTCAAATTATTCTAGAAATTCAGAACCTGAGGCAAAATAGAAGAGAGCTAGTCGGAGATCGTTGCCAAAAAGCTCTCTGTACGTTAACTATTTTTCATTCTGGTAGGAGCCAACGAAAGTAGAAGTGACAGTAAAGGCTGATGAATGGTTAATAAACATTAACTTTACACTTCTGATAAAAAGGGTTATATTTTTTTCACCTTCTTTTAGTGCCGTTTTCCTGTAGGTGCAGTATCTGATTTCAACATTTGAAATGCTTAACTTTTGATTCTATGTTCTACTAGTTTTGATATTTTTTTCTCCGCCCGAAAAGCTGGAAAAATTCTTTCAGCACGAATATATTACGCAAAAGGAAAGAAATCGCGTGATAGCTTTTCCTATCTGTTCCGTGTATACAGTAGATTCTCAATTAAGCGGGCTAATATCTTAAAGAACATCCAAGGTTATCCAAAACCGCGGTTAATCCGATGGGAATTAAAAAACACGTTGAAAGGAATAGCCCACATATTATTAGAATAATATTATTGATATTGATTGATTGATTATATTAGTATAGTTTATTATTGATTTATTTATTATGGTTGATTGATTATAATAACATCGTTGATATAAAAATAATGTTAATAATTTAGCTGCATTTTTAAGCAATTTAACCTAGAGATGAAGTTTATTTGGTTACTTGAATTTAATCAGTGGTCAAAACAAAACGAAAAGAACACATTTTAAATAACTGAAGAATGGGTATCATTAGGAACGAAGAAATGTAAATTATGAATAATATTTGCAAAAAAATGAGCCATGTTACTCAAAAATATTCAAATTCTCACGTAACAGAAACAGTTAGAATGTTTTTTTACAGTAAAATGTTTATGTATTCAGGATTAGATGTAATTAAATTACGTACTTCTGTAGATTAAAACATTTCTCAAGTATTATTATATCGTCTGCTATCATTGCTGTTGTCTCAGCAAAAAGCAAGCTTAACTTTGTTTTAGATAGGCTCAGTGAATTCGCAACGCGTTTAGTCTAATTGGGAGTCGATTGCATATTCTTCAAGCCATAAGAAATTTCCGGAAGGTACTCTGCTTGAAACTAACTTTCGTGGAGTAATGACGTTATAATTCCTTAAATGAATCCTGTTCTTGTAGAAATTAGCATTTTGGTTTCAGAAATTTCTTGGCAGTGGAATTTTTCGTAATGTAAGCAAAAAGAAAATCGATTGTTAGCTTGAAAATCACTCGCTGAGTGTTAATTCTCGGTCAACTAGGAATGAGCAAACTATAGTTTGAGAACTGTTAATTCAGGATATTAGATAATCTATGCTGTTAAAGTTTTTGCTACTTTCGCAATGATTATATTTTCCCGAATTTTTAGCTTCCTTGTAATTCGAGAATTTCTGAACAAGTAATTAATTATTTTCTAGATTCCTTAAATTTGTTTCATTAAAAAAGACTGCTTCAATAAACAGATAACGAAATAAGGCAAGAAATATCATGCAGAATGAAAACAAAGCATATTCAAGTGTTTTATTATTTATGCTTTTAATTATATTGAAAAAAGAAACTATGGCAGTTTTTAACAGGGCAAAATAGTATATTATAATTACTGACATTCTTGGTAGAAGAGTTTTCAATATTTTCAGTAAAAATAATATAGTTTTGATCTTTGAAACAATATGTTATAGATTAACATTTGTTTTTTAAATATTTTATTTATACACAGTATAAAAAAGGGATCATTTGAAGCTACTGGTAAAAGAGGAGCAACCTCAGAGGGAGCTCGGAGTCAACAATGGCTGAAAAATATTAATCCGTAAAAACAAGTCCGCTTTTTGATTCCTCTTACAGTTTGTTTCTCCTGCTTAGAAAGATTTAGTAATAGTAATTTTTTTTTTCTAAATTAAAGTTGTCCAACAGTTTTCTCTGATAGGCACCTTAAAATTTTCCATCGAATTCTCAGACAAAAATTGTTGAATTTTTTTTTAAATATTATGAGGTAAAAAGAAATGTTAAACTCAAGTAAATAAGTTGCAGTTGAAGCGTGGACGATTAAATATCACAATAATTGCCAAACGCTGAGACTGAAGGGATGTGATTTTGATGCCACAGTAGTATCACGGATTATGAGAAAATGGAGAAAACACTTATAGTGGGAAACATACAGAAAAGGAAACTTTCTGAAAGGATTCATAGTATCACCATGCAGCAATATCGATAAAGACTGTGGAAGCATTAGAAGTAGTGAGTCAATAAGGTGATTCTGGTTGTTATTGTTGCATATTGTTTTTTAGTTTCCAGTTTTGACTTTACACTGTCACTCCTTCACACACTGCTGTCAGAATACTTGTATCACACTTTCAGTCAAATGTATACTCCTATTTCTGATTCCCTTTATATATGCTATAATATTTATCAGCAGTTTTTCCCTTCAGCTTCAGTAATGTTTCCTATATATGCTACATATGTTTGGAATTTTACATATGGGTTAAAATAATTAGATAAAATAGCACCATTTTGAGCTTCATTGCACATTTTCTGCTGCATTAGAAATGAATCATTTCCCCTCTTCATTCGTTATAACTTCAAAATGCAACAGTTTAAACCATTTTTCGTCTTCAGAAATAAGATTAAAATATTTCGTGACGATCACTTCCGAAAGACCTCTGAAAACAACCAGTATTTCTGAAAATGCTAAGTTAACACTCGTTCGTCTTTTCAAGATGGCAATCTCCAAAGGAGACCCAAATCGTCAGGAAACGGAATTGATCGTCATAAGAAGGTTTAATTTATTACATTTCTGTTATATTACAAACAGAATGTAAGACCTTTTAATATTGGTAGCTATTAGTAATTAACAATAAGACAGAAGAACTTTGGGTTAACTCCTTAAAACACTTCTAAATGAAGTCTACCTGCCGAAATGCTCCTCGGTCGTTGATTTTTTGGCCGATACCCGAACCCACTGCTCTTTTGTGTACGTGCTTGGCGTTCGAGTCACGTTCTGGAACGCGCTGACCTTAACCATCCATCGAACCTCCAAAATGACCAAGACAGAACAGGTATCCACACACTAATAACAGTTTCCGCTCGGTTGCTGCATTCCAATTAAGAGGGATCTGCATTCTGATGAGGGTGTTTTACGATGGTTGCGATTATTTTAACGGAGGCATTAAGATCTGAAACGGTTTCTGGACAACTTATTCAAAACCTAAAAAATTACGTGTTTAATTATGAT
Source organism: Stegodyphus mimosarum (assembly GCA_000611955.2). Classification (NCBI taxonomy): domain Eukaryota; kingdom Metazoa; phylum Arthropoda; class Arachnida; order Araneae; family Eresidae; genus Stegodyphus; species Stegodyphus mimosarum. The sequence goes on from KK122378.1 coordinate 135,973, forward strand.
CAATAGGATAGAAAACCATTTATCCAAACAATTTGATGCAACGACACTTCGAGTAGCTGATGGTTGTAATTGCAGGTAAACGTAAATGGTAAAGGAACCTAAATTTTCAAAATATGTCTTGAAACGAAAGATGGTAATGCCTATCAAAGTAGTTGACCCCACCGGTGAGAAGAAATAAAATTTAGATAAAATTGAACTAACGGCACTGAAAAACACGGAGCTCATGGCCAGCGGTGACCATAGAGGCTATTGATCGCTAGCGACTTATGGGGTTTCAGTAAGCAATGTAGGGCTGTGCAGTGGCAAAACTTGATGCTATTTTAAAGTAACGTAATATTCCAAAAATTCTGCAAAGACTTCGTCCAGAACTATTTCGAAAATTTATGTCTGTAATTCCAGACATTTTTTTACTTTGATATACTTTACAGATTTAACCGTAGAAAATGGTATCTTTTTATTTTGCTCCGCTATATTATTTTATTTTACTCCGCTTCTTCTTGATTAAAATCAACTAACTAACCGTTGTTCAGGTAGTACTCTACTTTTTTCTTCTCAAAACATTGAATTTTGAATCAATTTTTTATATTATATTTCTTGAAACAGTATTATGTTTATTCATTTACATCATCTTAATCAGAAACTGAGAATATTCGTCCTCAAAAATATCTTCATTTCAAAGTTACAAATTTGCATCTTGGTACTACCATGTATTTAGAAATTTTGGCTTTTTCAGTTTATTTATTAAGCATTAATTTGCTTTGAAAAATCATGAAATTTGCTTAAATTTTCATAGAAATTCTGAAATATAAAGCTGTAGAAAAAGGCTGCAGAATATTGAAAATACTTATATAATTACAGAAGTTGAGTAAAAATTAGTCGAGATGAAATTAATACTCAATTATTTTATAAAATAAAACATTTAACTGAGCAAAAACGAAAATGGCAACGGTTATTTCCATAATTTGGCGTAAACAGTTCAGTTCATCTTGTAATATAGTATCTGTTAACTAGATAGAAAATAAAAAGTTAATGCTATTTCGAACACAATTTCCAAAATTTAAAAATTCTTTTTGAAATTTTATTATTTTTGAGGTTGTTTAAAAACAATAATATGGATTTTTAATTATAAAATAGTTGAGAAAGTTTTTATTTTGACGTCAGAATTATCCTTGGAAACCAGCTTCAAAATTTTTAGAATATAACATTATGTTATGTTTACGTTAGCATGTATATAGCATCCACATAATTGCCCTCAATTGTGTTGCCACTGCAGGAAATATAATACTTCCTCTTGGCAATGACTGTCAACCAGTCACTATCAGTCCATAAATTACCTGTGGTTTATGGTTTAATTTTATTTTAACAATCTACTTAAATTTATCGCACCGCTCTAACTGCTGATCCGATGGCTAGCTTCTGTTTAAATTTATTTAATTATATATTTAAATTTACTGTGTCGTCCAGATATGTGACCGTTATATCGTAGGTCTGCGGTAACCAATGGCTTTAAAAACCTACTTTTGGTTTATTACTTTAAAGATATGTTTAATTTGCATAATTTCATATTTCATTTAATTTATAACTCTTCCATTAGATAATTTGTATGAACATTTGCAGCCTTATTCCGAATAATAAAAAATATTTTATCGCCATATATTACGCGACTAGTACAAAATCATTTATTATTGTTATTTATATTATGATAGACATAGTTTGTAAGCTATTCCACCGAGAAGCTGAAATACGTGTGATGGAAATACAGAAAACTGTAGTTTAAATGCATGCAAATATTACATATTGCCAGCAATAAAAAATGATGAAAGAAAAGAAAGTTCTTTTCTGTTACTGAATCATACGAATCACGTGGTGAGTGAGGCGTTTTTCTAGAAACGTGGCTCTTTACCCACCGAAGAGGATTAAGGAATGTTTACCTGCTGATTTCCAAGGCCAGTCATAAGATTGTGTTGTCCAAGACGGGTATTCCGTCTCACGGTAAGGACATACCTATGCTAATAATGTAACCAGTCTTATTGCTCAACTATCAAGCCAATTAGTATTTAAAAATTAATTAGAGGCAAATATTTGAAAAGAAACAATGAACAAAGATGAAGGAGAATTTTAGAAACGCTAATGGAATATTTATAGTTAGAGTGTTCATAGATATTATCATTCGCACTGATTGTTACCACAAGTCTTTCGGAGATTCAAAAAATTGGATAGTTAGACTGACTTCCCCCCTTCTATGAAGCAAATGTGTTTACGCTGTATTGCAAAAGAAAGTCAAGATAGATTATAAAGTTAAGGAAAAGGAAACATTTCTGTTAACGTAAAACGAAATATAAAACCTTCACTCTTCGACGAAATTAAGCAATGTCTCCCTCGTTTAAATAGTAAACTTAAATCTATCTTAGCTTAAATAATGCTAAGAAGTTACTTTTTGTTTACGTAGGGTCTAAAACACAACACGTAATCTTGTTATCAGTTTAGAAATTATTTTTTAAATTTTCAATTTAATTTTTTAACTCCTCGAAGAAAGTATGCAAATTTCGGTAATTGGTAAAACAGAAATTGCTCTCGTTTCATTTGAGGGATGCACATGGTGTCCAATAACTTTGGTCGCTTTTTAAAAAATCAAATTTTTTAAAAGATGGTGTATCAAAGAGCGATTTGTACATTAAGACTTATCTACGCAGGCGGATTTTTTAAATCGCATAAGGTACAGTTTTTTTTTGGATTTTATTTGCTAGATGGCGCTCATAAAGCAATTAAATAATACGCAAATTTAATTACTACAAAAACATATACAAATGAGAGTTCAAAATAGACTGCTAGCTTATTAGAAATATTGCAATGCGAGATAAGGTATGCTTAATTCTTCTAATTTTTTTCTCATAACGTAACATTAACTGCTCCATTTCTCAATTAAAATTTGAACTATAGTGTTACGAATTTCTTGTGATCTTGTGATCTTCAATCTACGACTAATATCGACTTCTATGAGTC
>KK122379.1:4064-19381 GCA_000611955.2 Stegodyphus mimosarum
GGGCATACCGGTATAAAAGGTAATGAGCGGGCAGATGTCGTCGCAAAATCAGCTGTTGAAATATCCAGTCGCCTCATCCCTATCACAGACATTAGTAGTTTTATCCAGCAAAAGATATTGGAAAAATGGCAGCAGTTTTGGGATGTTCAGTCTTTTAATAAATTAAAGAGCGTGAAACCTAGAATCGAACTTTGGCATTTTACTGGAAGACGTAAGGAGGAAGTTCTTTTGACTAGACTTAGAATCGGTCACACCAGAATGACACATAAGTATCTTTTAAGTGCTGATAATGAGCCTTTGTGCTCAAAATGTGGTGTATGTTTAACGGTCCGTCACCTTTTAATTGAATGTCCATCTTTTAATAGTACTCGTCAGAAATATTTTAACAGCTGTGACTTACCTCTCGACCATTTAATTGGAAGAGAGGTCAATCGTAATATATTTTACTATTTAAAGGATATTGGTATTTATCATCTCATCTGAAGTGATTTTAATTTTGTATATTAGTTTCAAGACTTGTGATTTTAACTGATTTTATATGACCTCATCCCCTGGATTTTGTACATTTCTTTATCTACTTGGTTAATTCATAGCTATTTTAATTTCACTGTCTTTTCTATAACTTTATATCTCATCACCTTGTGTTTGGCGCGGTATAACCATTTCTGGTTTTGCGCCAAAAAAGTTCACCCACCACCACCACCACCACCATTACATCTAGGCGACCCTTATTACCTTCATTTACATTACACCCAGAAGTTTTCGGACAAAATTTCCAAATTATAGAATTTAAGGATTCATTTGGATTCTGCGTTTTTTTTTTAAACACCGCTTTAAAAGCTTTGGTTCAGACAAGTCTGTAAAAACCTTTTTATAGAGTCCATTACAGCTGAAGGTACAGTCTTCTTATGATGAAATTCCTTTATTATAATCTTCTAAAGCTTCGTGCTTTTGGAACTTGCACGATGACTTATCTCCTTCAGGACAGAAAAAGTGCATGGGCTCGTCATCAGTGGATCTTGTGTGACACCATACTGCCCACACTGTTTTTCGCATGTTTTGTAAAGATCCACTATTTTCTCGTATCGCATTGCCATAATAATTACTCAGTTGGTCAATTAGCTTGCCTGTTAACCGTGCTTTACATGAAAGTGGTTTACCATCAGCACATTTTTTTGTCCTCATATCAGCTTTTAACTTTCTGAGTGTGGTGCCCATCCTTTTTTTTGAGTATGGCAAAAGCATTCCAGTTTTTCTACAGTCACTTCTTGACCATCTGGCTTGTCTTTGCTGATTTCCAAAAATGTGTTTGAGTCTCCATCGCCAAGATATTTTGAGTAACGCACATTTCTCTCCTCTATTGAACGCTGAAACATGCGTAGCATTCCAATGACTTCCATTTTTCCAGCCGAGCCTTCATCGTTTTTTACGCAGTCATGAGAAGCTACATTTATTTCGCAACCTTTACAAAAGGAAGTTAGCACTTCAAGATCAATAACTTTTCCACTCTCTGACCGATTAGAGTACATACGCCAATTTTGGAACTGGAGCCTCTTGTTTTCCAGGTACCATCACCCGAAAGAGTAATATTTTCAGAATTACCAGATAATGATATTTCTTCCAATGCAGCTTCCTTCATTGAAATTTTAGAAACTGTAGCTGCTGCTTGTCCAATCTTCTTCACAGCTTTGTCATAAGATTTTTGAGATAATAGAGCAGGGAAATCCATAATGCTCCAAAATCTTTCCAAACCTGCTAGGCCTTGACCTATGCATCTCATAGCATACACAATTCTCAAATTTACTTCATACTGATTCTGTATCACACCAATCATACATGATGTCTAAAATTCGTTAATTTGCGGCCATTTTGTACAATTGATGGACATAGTTGATGATATCCCAGTCACTTTCTATTATTTCAAGTTCTGAGTGACAGATTTTGCAACAAAGATAATTTTTAAGTTCTGGGAGCATTAAACAAATATCTGTAATTCTGTAACCTTGAAAATTATTTTCCAGAGAAGAATCAATATCATACTTGCTCTGTGAAGTTCCCAATTTTATTTTTTTCTCAGATGCAGATACGTTCTCATTTGCATTCAAAATGTCAGACTTTTTGCCATAAAATCGCCTTTTTCTGGATCGATAACCAACAGATCGATAATAATCTTTTCCCATTCTTAATAAAACGTATAGTTTAATTTGTTTTCAATCAAAATATGGAAAATTAGGTAAAAATCTACAGTTATTCACTCACTGAAAATCAAACAAACCTTTCGCCACGCTTTCTAGATATAAAGAAATGTGAAATGAAATAAGTGGAGTGGTAGCATTCCTACTGTACGAACATGCATTAAATAAACCATGGGGAAAGAAATAAAAATAAAAATAAAAATTCCCAGTCTGAAGTCATAAAACACGTGAGTGTGACAAACGCGGAAGTAACTGCTGCAAACGTAAACAAACACTGGCGTCTCTTTAAATGGTTATTTTCTAGAGTGAGCTTTATAGAAAAGCTCATAACTCGAAAATTAATGATGATATTTTGATGCGGTTTTTTGCACAGTATTCAGAATTCTATGAATATTCAAAATATATATTTTTTTAAAATTTCGATTTTTTGAAGGTTCAAAGGTCCTTACCCCCCTTAAACGTTAAGTGCAGGCGCGAGCATCCGCGAGAATAAAGACTCTTGTGTATACTGCTAGGGCAACGGCTTGAATTTGGTGTCTTCCTGTTTGCAATATTCCTGTTTACGCGGTTGTCAAAAACGTTCCTGTTTGCGTGAAATCATCAATCTTCATTACCTCCCCCTTCCAAAGGGGTTCCATAGTGGGGGCCGACTGGGCGTTGGCCTCTTCCGAAATGAAGGAAAGCAAAAATTTTTTTAGATTTAAAAAAAGAATTTTTAAAAGAAATAATCGAAAGATATTTACGAAGTACGAGTCTTTGTATATCTTTGCATAAATGAAGTACTGTATTTAAAAGGGAAGAGATGTTCAAACTCTGAATGTATATTCAGAGAATCTCAAAATATATATTCGTTGCGAAAAGAAAGGCAGATGGGAAGAAAATATACCTCGAATATCAAGGTAGCTTCTGAGAAAGCTTTGTCCTAGCCAAAAGAAGCTTTTGTAAATTGTCAAAGTCCATAAGTCAGAAATATAGCATCTGAATCTCGATTGAAAATACATGCTTTACTTGCATTCGTCGGAATATCCAAATACATTAATAGAAACCGTTAATAAATTTATTAATTGTCAAAGGTAAATTTGTTAATTTCAAAGATTTAATTCAGAAATTCCAGAAGCATAGCGCACGATTCAGCAGTGATTGTAAATATTTATCATACTAATTTAAAATAATTAATTATGTGTATATACTTGTTAGTAATTATTGACAGTAAATATAAATAGTTAAAGAGTATATTTTGAATAATTTATTTTTATATACACATCTGTATTTGTATATAATGAAATTGCTAATTATTATAAACTTATTTGATATTATTTCATTTTAAAATGAAGAGTAAGTACGGTCAGCTTCTTTAAGGCAAATATCAAACGACTTTAGTTTACTCTGACGATGGAAATTTAAAAAGTCGCGAATTCAGTATTCGATATATTCAGTATATCGATACACTATTAATTGCTCTCCTGGAAGGTAAAAAATGTCAAGGAAAATACATAATTAACTCCATAAAAGTATTCGTTTCAAACACTATTACATTGTACTATTAGTCATTCAATTAAATTCTGAAACAATTAAAACAATTCTGAATGACTCAGTATTGCACTATGATTTAACTAAACTACACCTTCCCTTTTGAGCAACATTATGAGACAATCCGCTTGGACTAATCAACCACCGGGCATAAGATTGAGGTATTAAATAGATATCTATTAAAATATAAAGCGGGGGGGGAAGAAAGAAAGAAAAATAGGAAATACATTTAGAAAATTATTGCACTAACTCTGCTTGCATGCGACTAACCTCACCGCTCCTTTCTAATCTCACCCTCTCCCCCGCAAAAAAACCCCGATTAATTTAGCTTTAAGCATAAAAAATGTCTTTATATAACATATGACATTTCGCATTTACTAGTGATGCAAACACCGAATCAGAGATTAATTCGGGTTTTTATTTTGTAAACTTAATTTATTTTGAAAAGATTTAGACGTTTATTTTTAACGAATGATTTATTAATGGCTTATGTATTCCAGATTATGCATTGTACACGTACGATGAACGTTTTTCAAGAAACAAACACAAGTCCAGCTGTAAAGGGAAAATTCCCATCATTCCTGTCTGCCGCCGGTCATGTGACCTCATCGGCGACAGACAAGATAAACAATAAACAAAATTTCATTCCATCGGAAGGGAAAACGAAAATGTTTCAACAAATTCCCCCCCTCCCTGATGAACGATAGGTTCATCACAAACCTTAACTAACTATTACAATACTAATATAACAATAAGAAACAAATAAAATACTTACATATACAGGTCACATTATATCAATAATTTCTTATAAATAAGACAAAATTTTCCTGAAACTATAAAAAAAACTTTTAAAATTAACATTTCTTAAGATGAACATAAATCATTAAACCAAGGAAAATGATAAAATGTATGAATGAAAAGTTTTTTTTTAAATGTCTATCGTCAGTTTATCAATCATTTAATCTATTTTGGATCTGTCACTGATTATTACAACTATTGATATCATCAATTTCTATATTATACAATAGTTGCACAGGACGTTTGATTACCGAATTACCAGTTTTCACTTCACACGATCTGATCATTCCTTCTCTACCGATAAAAGTTTTGGTTATTCTTCCTAATTTCCACCAGCTTTTAGGTAAGTTTTCATCGTGAACAAGCATATATCATTTGTCTTGAATGCGGATGGTTTTTTCTCTCCGGTGTAATAAGCAGATCTCAAGTACAAGTACAAGAGATATTCTTTTTTCCATCTACTCCAAAAGTGATTTAGTAGATTTTCTCGTGTACGGAAACGTTTTAACATTGCTTCTCTGGAACCTGGTAAATTCAAGTCATTCTTCTTTATAGTTGGCAAACTCAAGAGTCGTTTACCAATCAACAGGTGTGCTGGAGTAAGTGCAGAAGGCTCTTCAAGATCAGAAAAAACATATGTTAATGGGCGCGAGTTTATCATCGCTTCTATTTCAAGCAAAAATGTTCTTAATTCATTTTGAGTCAAAGATGATTTCCCAATGTTCTTTCTCAAACTAGTTTTAACACTAAACGTTCATAAAAACCGCGTGTGATTCCATGCGAAGCATAAAATTTTTTTATTTCAGGGTGGTTAATCACTTTCCACATTTGCTTCAATTCAAGTTCGGCTCTTTTAAATGTTCTAGCATTGTCCGAGTACACAGTGGAACACAAACCTGTTCGGGAAACGAACCTGCGAAATGCAAGTAAAAATTCTTGAGTGGTCATGCCTTTTACGAGCTCCAGGTGAATAGCTCTTGTAGTGGCGCAAGTGAACAATAAAATGTAATATTTGCTGTCATTTTCTTTTACATACAAAGGACCTGCAAAATCAAGGCCACAAATTGCGAAAGGCGGAGATTCGTTAACTCTATCCGCTGGAAGAGGTGCAGTGACTTGTTGTCCAGGATGTACATTATATTTTTTGCATATGACGCATTGTTTTCCTCTTAAGAGCCAGAATTTTTCACGTATATGCACTAGAGTATCAGATATCCCCGCATGGAAAACCTTTTCATGAGCATCTCGTATTATTGATTCACTTAATTTATGTTTTGAGGGAATTACAATTGGATGTTTGTTGTTGAATGGTAGGTTTGACTTTTGTAACCGACCTCGTACCAAAAGTAGACCTTCATCTGATAATATGGGATTTAAGTCGAACAATTTTGAATTTTTTGGAATGTGTTTGTTTCCTCTTAGGGACCTTATAACTTCGGGGAAACTATCTTCTTGAGCTTGTTTTAACCAAAAGGTTTCAGATTTACTGATTTCTTCTGCTGAAATTTCCGCAAATTTTCTGCTTTCCTTTTTTGTTTTTAAATTTGACCGAAATCTAAAAATCCAGGCAGTCACACAATAAAGTTTTTTCAAGGAACTAAATTTTGTCAAACTCATGAGTGGAACTTTATCAGTTTTGTTTGTTTTGATCACACAAGCCAAGATAGCTTCTGAATTTCGAGATTCTTCTGATACATCACATAATTTTGGTGTTGATAGTTTAGATTTTGGCCATTGACTTTCTGGTAACGAAAGAAATGCAGGCCATGCCACCATTTCGGAAAATCTATCAGTTCTTTTGCAGAACAACCCTTCGTTATTATGTCTGCGGGGTTGAGTTTTCCTTCGCAGTGTCTCCATGCACAAGGATCTGAAATTTCATGTATTTCTGAAATTCTATTAGCAATGAAAGGTTTCCATTTTTTAGCTCTACTTTTAATCCAATGTAGAACTATTTCCGAATCTGACCATAAAATGACATTTGAAACATGTGGAACATTTTTCAGGTATTTGGCAAATGGTGCAACACGTGATTTTGCCAAAACAAAAGTAGTTTCAAATTTGTTTTCATCAGTTCTATATCTCAGGTATGCGACTGAGCCATATGCATTCGGATTAGCATCACTAAAAATGTGCAACTGAACAGTGTCCATGTCCAAATTTGGTACATGAAAATAATATCTGGAATTTTCAACAATTTAAGTTCTTTTATTTCGGAGAGCCATCTTTTCCAGTCATTTTCGAGTTCTCCAGAAAATATATCATCCCAAGTCACCCCTTGAAGCCATAGCTGTTGCAATAAACATTTAATTCGAATTACAAATGTGCGATAAATCCAGATGGATCAAAAATTTGGCTGCTATTTTTAATACATTACGTATGGTACAGTCTGTGTTCATGGAAGACAGTAAGGGTTTTAATTCTAGTCCTAAGACATATTCATCATTGTTCCATATTAAACCTAGTACCTTTAAGGATGTACATGGAGTGTCATTATTGAGAGAGTTCAACTTTTGCTCAAGCCATTTCTGCTTAAGCTATAGGGAATTGGTTTCGAATTTTCTTAGATTAAGACCTCCTTCGTCAAGAATTTTAGCAGCTTTATTTGATAAATTAAACAGTTGATAAATTAAACAGTCTTCAACAGTTGTTGCTCCAGAAAATAAGTCGTCCACATAAAGATTTGAATTAAGCATTTCAAAAGTCTTAAAGTTAGAATTTTTGTACTTATCAATGTGATGTTTTATTGTACAGACAAGTATGAAAGGACTGCAAGTTACACCAAAGGTTGCTCTTGTCATTTTGTATGAAATTATATTTTCTTTTCTATCGAGGTTTTTAAAATAAAGGAATCTCAGATAGTCTCTGTCTTCTTCTACGATTGATATTTGAAGGAATGCCTTTTCGATATCTGCCGAAAAAGCGATCCTATTTTCACGGAATTTCAAAATAATATCCAAAACATTTGGATTTAGATTTGGCCCTGGGTGAAGACAGTCATTAAGAGAAAGAGCATCATTTGATTTTGAAGAAAATTGTTGTTTTTGTTGTTGTTTTGTCGTCTTTAATTACAGAATGGTGAGGCATGTAATAAGAATTTCGAGTAATAATGAATAAGTGAATATGTAATAAGAATTACATGTCGAGCTGTTTTCAGGGCATACCTCTACAATCCTTGAATGTGCTTGTTCCCTGAGAATATTGTTGTATTCTTCAAATAACATTTCATTACACTTAAATTTATTTTCTAGACCAGCGAATCTTCTTTTTGCCCCTTCAAGATTGTTTCTTAATAAATCGCGAGATTTGTTCCATAGTAATTTTGCCTCATAACGGCAATTTTTAAATTTCAAATCATTTTGGAAGTCATTTATAATTTCTAAATCAGTAGAATTCTTTTCGTTATTCTCAACAATACCCATGACTTCCAAGTCCCAAAATTTCTTCAATTCATTATTTTCACCTTTAACTGATACAGTACAGCAATTTATTTTTCTGATTTTTGATTCTACCTGCCCCTGAATAGTATGTCCGAAAATAGTTTTTGCAATATATAAATGTTTTCCAATTTTCCCCACAATTCCTAGTTGAATTTGCCATAAAAGTCTGATCCTAGTAAAATAGTTATTTCCCGTTTGTGCCCTGTAACAGCAGGATGAAATCCTCTCATTTTCAAGCGTTTAATCAAACCTTTGTCTGGAATTCTGACTGTAGCTCCAGTTATTTTTTTCAACTACCAAGGCTTCAATATTTATGGAATTGCTTGATTGCAAAACATTTTGTAATTCAAGAGAAACTACGTCAAATGATGATTCTTGTGGTTTTCTTCCACCAAACGAATATACTAGTAAGTTCTCTTTTTCTAATGGGTTTCAAATTCAATTTTCTTACTAAATTTCTTTTTATAAAACATTTTTCAGAACCACTATCACACAAAACCCTTGCATGAATTCTGTTTCCCCCACGAAAAACACATACAACGCAAGTTTGGAGTAATGTAGAAATAGTTTTTTTTTTTTTTTTTGTTCAGAAACGCAAGATACTAAGGTTGTGGATTTATCTGTGTTAATATTCTCAGGATTTTCATGTTTTCTAACTTATTACAGAACAGCTCATTGTGAAATTTATTACCACATTTCGAACATGGTGTTAATTTACTTTTACAGTTAGAAGACAGGTGTGATTTTAAGAAATACTTATAACAGCGTCCTCCCTTTTTTAATTTAAAACGTTTCTCTTGGTCTGTATACCTTTTTCAACTCAAACTTGTATGATCTGGAGAGTCACAAAATACACAAAATAATTTTATAGAAGTGTTCAAGGCAGCAGCCGTAGGAACACTTTTCTTAGAAGAAAAGTTCTGATTATATTTTTGTTTGGAATTAAAATCAGTGCAAGTGTCATGTATTTTATTACCAGAAGAATTATTTACTAATAATGTGGCCTCACGGGCACGTAAATCTTCTCTAATGAATTCCAATAGGTCATTCATCTCATACTCATTTCCTCTATTCTTTTTCTTATACAATTCTAGAACCATGTTTTCTGTTAACAGCTTTAACAGTATGAGCAAAAGTAGATGCCCGTATGAACCAGTTGTTACACCCATTAGTACAATTTCAATCTGATTTAGTAGATTTACAAAATTTAGTTAAACGTAATAAAGGATATAAATATTTCTTAACATGCATAGATATTTTTTCGAAATATGCGTGGGCTATACATTTGAAAGACAAGAAGGGCTCTAGTGTGAAAAGGGCATTTCAAAACATTTTTAAAGAGCGTAAACCTGATTCATTGCAAACAGATAAGGGTTCGGAATTTAAAAATAAATTAATGCAAAATTTATTTAAAGAAAAGGGCATTCATTTTTTTACAACACATAATGAAACAAAAGCGAGTATTATTGAAAGATTTAATAGGACTCTAAAGACAAAAATGTGGAAATATTTTACTGAGTTTTAACACACATCGCTATATAGACGTGTTGGATAAATTAATCTATAGTTACAATCACACTTGGCATCGTAGTATTCAAATGGAACCTGCATCAGTGAATACAAATAATCAGTCTGTGGTATGGAAGAACTTATATGGTGATATAATAAAATCGGTTTCGAAGCCACGGTTTAAAATAGGCGATACGGTTCGTATTAGTAAATCGAAAAGACCGTTTGAGAAGGGTTACGAAAATAATTGGACTCGAGAAATATTTTCAATTCATCGAATCGTCCCCCGAAAACCTGCAGTTTATAAATTAAGAGATTTAGCTGGAGATGTGATTGAAGGTAGTTTTTATGAAAATGAACTATAAAAAGTATCTGATTCGGGATTTTATCCGATAGAAAAAATATTAAAACAAAAAAAATTGGCTGGAAAAATGCAGTATTTTGTCAAATTTCAGGGATATCCGGAAAAATTTAATGCTTGGGTATCCGATGTAAAAATGTTATAAAAAAAGAACATTCTGTTCTGAATTTCATTAGTTAAGAAATGTCGTTCTACGTGACGCTGCCCTCTGATAGTAGTCAGGAACATTTATCAGAAAATACACTTTCGCATTTTGTGACACACTTGACTATACCAATTACATTAAACGGTCTGTGGGAAGTTGGATTAGCCGAAATAATTTATCCTCACGAATGGTATAATATAAATAAAGAAAATAATCTGTTTGGATTTGTTTTAAAAGATGGAGAACTCCAGGGAAGAAGGTTACCACCTGGATATTATGAAAGTGTACAAGACATTTTGAACGAAATGAATATTCCACCGCTAAGAAATAAAATTGCATTTAAATACAGTCCTGTGACAAAGCGTGTGAGCATCAAAACTGAGAAAAGAGCAAAACTAATTTTTGAGAAAGGTCTTTGCAATCTGTTAGGATTTGAACCGCAAGTAATAGAAGATATTGCTGAAAGTTCCTTCGTTGCTGATCCACATGCTTCCTTCCCATTTTTTGATATCTATACAGATATCGTAGAACCACAAATAGTGGGAAACATTCAAGCTCCCTTACTGCGTATTGTAAAAATAAATGGCAAAGATGGAGAAGTCATCAGTACTCATTATGACAGACCACACTATGTCCCTGTTATTCGAAATCATTTTCAAACGATTGAAATGGAAATAAGATTAAATTCTGGAGATTTTGTTCCATTCGAAAGAGGAAAAGTGATCATTATTCTGCATTTTCGATTCCGACATATCCTATAAAAGGGATAATACATTAAATGAAAAACATCATATGAAAATTTGACACGTTACATGCAGTATGAGCCGTGTTCCTTATGTGTGTTGTACAAAAAAGTTTGAAGATCATTATGTGGGCCAGTTAGGATCTGGCCTTCCGTTTTATCGCGGAGCGATAGCTTATCAAAGAGGTTACGGTATCGGTGGATTTTTTAAGAAAATATTTCGTTTGGCATTACCTGTTCTCTGGAAAGGGGCAAAAACCGTAGGAAAAGAAGCCTTGCTGACAGGGACACGTATAGCTTCTGATGTTATGGAGGGGAAAAATTTAAAGATGGCCGCGCAACAAAGATCAAGAGAAACTGGAAAATTATTGGCTGAAAAAGCTGTTAAGAAAGCAGAATCGATGTTAGGTAAAGGGAGGTATAAAAGAAAGCGTAAAACTCGACAACGTATTATTTCTTCGAAAGCCAAAAAGCTTCGTAGACGCGATATTTTGGATTCCTAAATAAAACTTTGAAAGCAAATTAAAAAAAGGAAATGACTTTTATGTTAAAAGATTCTCCCGGATGTACTAAATCAGAATTAGAACTTTTTCACCTACCTGGAACTCAGACTGTCATTCAAAATGGGCAATGGATTCAGTTTCATCGACTTTCTAATGTATTTGATGGAGGACCTGTTGAATTTCTTGTTTTAGGTAGCGGAGAGGAGTATATGGACTTGTCTCAAACACTTCTTCATGTAAAAGCTAAAATAATAAAAACGGATGGAAAACCTGCAACAGCGGATTCGAAGATTGGTCCAGTCAATCTTTTCCTTCATTCGCTGTTTACCCAAGTGGACGTCACTCTAAATGATCGATTTATCTCCTCTTCGAGCAATACGTATCCATACAGAGCTTATATAGAAACTCTATTAAATCACGGATTTGACAGTAAAACTTCGCAACTAACATGCGAAATGTTCTACAAAGATACATTTAGTAAAATATTAACAGATAACGAAGGTTGGATGAAGCGTTCCGAATTTTTTAAATTAAGTGATACAATAGATATGATACGGGGCATTCACTGTGATTTGTTTCATCAAGACAGACTAATGTTGAACCTCGTAGATTTGAAACTAAAACTTATACGGAGCAAACCCGAATTTTGTTTACATGGTAACGAAGGACACAAAGTGGTATTGGATCATGTTTCCCTTTTCGTTCGAAAAGTTCGCGTCAGTTCAAGTATTACTCTCGGACATGCCAGAGCTTTAGAAAAAGCAATAGCAAAATACCCCATTAAGAGAGTGTTGTGCAAAGTATATTTTGTACCTCAAGGCAGCATGTCTATAGTACAAGATAACGTTTTCGTCGGGCAGATGCCAAAACGGGTGATTGTTGGATGCGTAGATAATGATGCTTTTCACGGAACTTATAAGAAGTGACCTTTCGAATTTAATCATTATCATTTAAATTTTATCGGAGTCTATGTGGACGGTCAGCCTGTCCCTTACAATCCTCTCGAGCCGAATTTTGATGAAAATAATTATATTCGAGCTTACCAAAGCTTATTTCTCGGAAGAGAGAAAGTAAGTCAAGATCACGGTATTTTTATATCGAGAGACGATTATCTCTTAGGTTATGCATTGTATGCCTTTGATTTCTCACCTGACTTATGTGATGGAGAGCACATGAATCTAATAAAGCACAGTAATTTACGTCTAGAAATGAAATTTAGAGCACCACTATCGCAAACAATATCTGTTATAGTGTACAGCGAGTTTGAAAATATAATCGAGATTAATAAATCCAGAACGGTTATTTAAGACTTTGCAAATTAAGATGTACGCCCTTCAGCTTCATCACATATTGTCACAAGACATAGACACTGCTCCGTACTTCCAAGGAGTATTTCCTTCTGACATGATACCTATGCCTAGAAAACGATCTGCTATGGTAGTTAATGTATCACCCTCTACAGATAATAGAACGCATTGGCTTGCCCTGTTTATAGAAGATAAAGCCTTGGAATTTTTCGATTCTTACCGAGAGCCTCCGGAGTTTTATGGAAAAAACATCGAGAATTTTGTGTCACATTTTCGTGTAACTCATTATAATGAAATTCGATTTCAAAGTTTAACATCTAATGTATGTGGACAATACTGCATTTCCCCTCAGGGGCTCACTTTTGTGAGTACGGGTGTGGCAATCCCGAGGTACCCTAGCCCTTCAGGGGATCATCTTCTTGATGAGACGGGTGTCACGATCCTGGAGCCCCAGTGATCTATCCTCTTTTCCGTCTCCTCTCCTCTGAGCTGAAACTTTCGTCTTTCGTTTCTCCCTTGTGGTTTTCCTCTTCGGAGGTTGGGGCTCGTTATGAGAGACTAGAACAGCCCTTGTCTCTAGTTTTCGAATGACGAGAAAACTGCCCACGTGTTTGCCGTGCGTGGAGACCCGTGTCGCTGGAAAGGAGGGTCCTGGTAGTTGAGGGGCGAGGTACTGTCCCCAACACACTGCTTTGGCCTCTGCTTCAGCTAAACGGGTGGCACCTTGTCGTCCTCACGGGTGTCAATCGGCTGGTCACTAGTCCTTGTGTCAGTGGCTTGGGGATAAGCTCTCGGGAGTTCCTGCTTTCGGGAAAGCCGACTGTGGGGCTTCAGTTTGCGTATAGGTCTGGCTAGCCCTAACACAGGAATCTGTGTTCCCTTGTTGGGCTCCGTGGTGGGTGGGGCGGTCGGACCCGAATCTTTAATCTTTTCAATATGGCGAAACCCCAAATTTACCTTATTAAAGACTTCAACGTCAATCACGACCCTCAAAGCGCTAGTTCTGATACATCAACTGCAAAAAAAATACGTACCGATGGAAATGCGAATAATGGAAAGAATTGTCCCCGCTTCCTTGTTGTCTCTAGTCCTTCTGGCGAGCTGCAAAAGATGTCTCCTTTTGTAATAAATAAATACATCCATTCTTGTATTGGTGAGCCTAGAAATATAAAGCGTCTCCGCTCTGGAGACTTGCTTATTGATACAACTTCGGCCATCCAGTCTGCATCTTTACTTCAAGTAACCAAACTTGGCCAAGCAAATGTCACTGTAACATCACATAAGACATTGAATGTTTGTCGCGGTGTAATCTCGGAAGTCGACCTTCTGTATGTTCCTGAAGAAGAGATCGCATCCGAGCTATCTGACCAAAACGTCTGTGGTGCTAAGCGGATCAAGATGCGTAAGGAAGGACAGTTGATCGACACGAAACACGTGATCCTGACCTTCAACTCGCCTGATCTGCCTAAGAATATTAAGGCCGGATACCTAAATTGTCCAGTAAGACCTTATATTCCAAACCCCATGCGATGCTTCCAATGCCAGCGCTTCGGCCATTCTAAGATGTCTTGTCGTGGCAACATCACATGCGCCCGATGCTCACAGATTGGTCATGATAGTGAGAACTGCACCGCCGCGCCTTTATGTGTAAATTGCAAGGGTGAACACCCAGCATTTTCTCGCCTCTGCCCAAAATGGAAATCTGAAAAGGAAGTGCAGACAGCAAAAGTTACAAGGAACATCTCGTATGCTGAAGCCAGAAGATTAGTTCAAAGCACACAAGTTCGACCAAGTACATCTTACGCCAGTGCTCTTAAATCATCTCGTACAGTTGCCACCCAAACTTCAGTTGGTATACAGACTCTACCAAATAAAACCCAACCGGTTATTAACAGCAAGAAAAAAGAAAATCCAACACATATAGTACAAAGAAAAGAAACAGTAATTGAAAGCAAACCCAGAAATCTCACTCAGAAAAATGTTAATAAAAATAGAAGCCCCAGCAATAGCTCTCTGGATGGGATTATTTCTGAATCTGTTGATTCAGATAATATGGATATAGAAGAGGGTCTAGAAGTTCCCAGTCATCTCCTCCCACGAAAAACTAAAAAGCAGCACAGAAAGAACAAACATGAATCATAATGGCCACCCTCGTCTCATGGAACTGTCGCGGTTTCCACCGAAATTTGCTCGACATCAAATCCATAATCAATGCTTATGATCCTGTGTGCTTAGCAATACAAGAAACAAATCTGAAACCAGAACAACAAGCAAAACTTCGGAGGTTCACTTTCCTCAGAAAAGAAAATCTTGCAGGTGAACGTGCCAGTGGGGGTGTAGGTCTCCTCACCTCACTGGACTATCCCTCAAATGCGCTTTCTTTGGCGACATCCCTCCAAGTTGTTGGTATCCAAGCAAATTTTTACATTGTTGTTTCAGTCGTTTCTCTGTATTTGCCTCCAAATGAAAACATTGATCAGCAGGATTTAAATGATCTTATAGAGCAGCTGCCTGTGCCATTTATTATATTAGGGGATTTTAATGGCCATAGTCCGCTCTGGGGAAGTAAAGATACAAACTCCCGAGGAAGACAAATTGAGCAGATGATCCAAGATCATAGCCTTTGTCTCCTGAATAATGGGCAGAGTACATACTTCCATGAACCTTCAAGGACATTCCACGCTCTCGACCTTGCCATCTGTTCACCATCTCTGTTGCCATTTTGCACTTTTAGTGTTGGAAATGAACTTTACAATAGCGATCATTACCCCATTTTTGTATCTCTTG
>KK122379.1:22909-60884 GCA_000611955.2 Stegodyphus mimosarum
TTTCAAGAAGCGTTTGAAGATGCAACTTTTAAACCTTACAGTTATTTGTTGATTGATTTGAAACCTGACACAGAAGAGAACTTACGTTTGCGAACAGGTATATTTCCCGAAGACAAACATTACGTCTATTTACCGCGATAAGAAGATTCTTGATCGAAATACGATACAAAACTCAATTTTTAAAAATACATTATCTTTTCCTTACTTTATTATACAATACATAATACGATTATTATCCCACTTTATATGAAAAGAAGTAAATGATAAAATATTTGATTTGGAATCCTATAAATAGTACAGAATTAATTCCTTTTCTTCATTGACTACTAAAAAAATGTCAGAATGCGAGCAGCATTTAATCAAGCAATTGAGAGCATTAGCAAAGAGTAAATAAAAAAGATCTCTACTTAAAAAAGTTCCAAATAGAATCATCAAATCTTTGTGTGAGTGTGCACTCAATTTAATTCGGGGTAATATACCACTATCTAAAACCCTGAAAAGTAAACTCACTCCTTTTAAGAGAAGTATACGTAAGTTAGCGAACCGTAAAATACCTTTGTACAAAAAACGAGAATTACTTGTTCAACGAGGTGATGGTTTTCTGAGTTTTCTCTTACTTGCAGCTATATCTGTGATCAGTTCTATTATTAATGGAGTACAGTAAAAAATATCATCTCATACCGGAAGATCGGTTAGAAAACATGACAGAAGAGTATTTATCAGAAATAGATAAACAAATGTACTCTATATTAAGAAATAAGAATTTGAACGAAAGTGATAAAGCAATTTTATATTCACAAGCACTTCAAAAATTTGTTCACGTTCCTCACCCGGAAAAAGAGGTTTCTGTGATGACAATTCCAAAGTCAGAAAACGTGATTGAAGCAGATAATTCTGTGAAGCCTGAGAATAAAGCAGAGAAAGAAGAAGAAGACGTCTTCGAAAAGAATATTCTAGCTGTTGTTCCAGTGAAAAAGAAGCATATAGCAAAGGACATTTACTCCTTTTTAAAAAATAAACAAGATATTTTGTCATGGACTTCTAAAGGTGAAATTTTGCATAAAGGGGAAACAGTTCCTGGATCCAATATTGTTCATTTAATTAACGATTTATTGAGGAATAGAAAAAAAGGGCCTATAGGAAGAAATTTATTTCGATCTGTTTTGAATGAAATGCCTGATGCATTCGGGCATAACGAAAAATTGTTAAGAGAAAAGAAACCCTTAAATGTTTCTAGAATCAAACAAAGAATGTATGCAAGAAGGCAGCCTTGGATAAAGTACTAAATAAAAAATATTAATTTAACTATAAGTTGTCGATTTTTTTTCTTACCTGTAAAATACTTTATATGTATTTATATTTTATCTCAGGATACTACACCACCAAAGGTAAATGTAAAATATCATCATCGATAAAATTTTACTTGTGCTGATAGAATCATCAGTAACCGAAAGGTAGCGTCGTCGTAAAATCTGGTAATATCACCCTTTTATCGTATACTAAACGATATTTTTTTTCTTCTTTCTTGTTATATACCTTCCTCGTCTTAGCATTTCGGCATATTTTATTTGTGGTTTCCACTTTGATGGATGTATCAAAGTCTCTATTCACAATTAAAGTCTTCATCGCTTCATAATTTAGTTTACTTGAAGCTTTATAATTTAAAGTAAATCCTCTAATTTTGCAAGCTGTTAAACCATCTGAGGTTGTATAAGCGTAATTTTTTGCACCACCTAAAAAAACCATAAGAGACGTAAATAAAATAATATTGTATGAATTAGAATTTCTCAGATGAATACACTGATAACTTAGTTTTAACACAATAAGCTTATACTAACCAGAAATGAAAGACGTTATATGTTTTCTATCTAACTCATCTGTAAAATCGCCCAAATAAGGACCTAAAAATGGGTCATTCTTGCCATCAGATTCATAAATAATACTGAAAGAAATATAAAAAATAAAAGAGTTTTTTATCCTATATGAAAGAATGCTTGCATATGATATTAGTACAGAAAAAAAATAGGGCTTTTAACCCTAATATTATACCTATCTGTGTCAAAGTACAAGACATTTTTGTCTAATTTTTCTAATTCTGAATAGAGTTTCAAACGTGCATGGGCAGTTGTAAATGTAGCTATAAATATGTTTGTTTTATCAGTCTGAGGAGTAAATTCGGATCTGTAAGCAAACTGAATTGCTGCCACATTTTCCGTCGGCAAATATACATCCTTAACCTAAAATATATATACATATATATTCAATAGTATGTTTTATCCTTTTAACATCATGCATTTTCAAAGACTATAATATGATTTGATAAAAAGTTACCTCTATAGTACTATCCGTTAAGAGTTTGTTAAAATCTGCCAGATCAGTCACGTAACATATTCGGGTCTTATTTTCCATCATACCCCATTTTCCCCAGAATCTTAATAAATTGTTGGGAAAAAAAAAAAAACCTTTGATAATCATCTCTGTTATACACCAACAGGAACAACAACAAAAAAGTTCTTTGTACTTTTGCTTTATCTGTTTGAACAAAGTTTTGCTACTTTTCGCCGCCCTGGATTATAGTTAATAGAATTTTCATCCAGCAAAATACCTTCATGTTCCATGTATTGAGAAATATATCTCTTTTTAGCATCAAAAGTTATACAGTCTTTTGGCCAGCCACTTGATTCTTGTTTTAATTTCATAAAACTGTCAATATACGGAGCAAATAATCCAGTCATGCTCTCTTTAAAATGATAAACCTGTTAATGAAACAAACAACGTAAACAACCCAGTTAAAAAAAAATGTGTCATTAAGTCAGCGAAACAAAACCCTCACATACACACCTCATGTATTTTAACAATTTTATATCCCTTTTCCACAGCTTTCTGAACTTCAAGGGAAACCCATGTTTCTGTCAGCATTCTTTCCTCATCTGTATGCGTGCACTTTTCTTGCTGCAACGATTCTGCACAAAGCTTACAAAGCGGAAACATCAATTTAATTCAGACACTATAAAAGAGGTAAAATAAAATTTTAAAAAAAAAGTAAGTGTTATAACACATGTACGAGGGACACAGTTTTGAAATTCTGATTAAAGGTAAGATAATGATCAATACATACCGATAAGGTAAAACAGGAAAATATAATTTTTTGGGAGGCTGTACTGTGCATTTCAGTATACCAAAGTATTCTGATACATCTTGAAAATTTTCCGTTATGATATCAGGATGTTTAATTGGATACCTGCGGGTTAATAAATACACTATGTATATATATATACATGCATTCATAATCACATCTTTTTGTAATAAATCAATGTTTTAATTACATTAAACGCTCTAACAAATAAATTCAGAAAAAAACAGGTACCTGCAACACTTGTTAACCCAAGGATATAAACTTGTGAAATCTATGTACTTAATTTTTCCTTCGTGCGTTAGCTTTACAGCATTCGTCCTCCCTCCGAAAAATGAGTCTCTTGGATTTAACCTCTCTACTAAACTATGTTCTTTCAAAAATTGCTTTAGCTCCTCATCATTTCTCTTCATGATATTAAACTCATGTTCCCAAATGGTTATTAAGTTATATCCCATGCGTTTAATGACTTCAGATGTCCTCTTCGTTCTGGCAAAAAGTTCCCACATGAAACACCCGTTTACAGCATTTCTGTCACCTTGCTGAGGATAACAGTTTTTACATCCATGCCAATAACATCCTTAAAAAAAAAAGGTATTCAGTTTCTTATAATCTAAATCAATATAATCTAAAAATTCAGAAAATAAATTAAAAAAAAAAATTAAATAATTACCGTAAAACTGGTAAACTGTATGATTGGCTTCGCAGAAACCGTCCACAGAAATGTTTGCAATCATTTGCTCGCCAAAACCATTTCTAGCATGCCTGATCTGAATCTTTTCCTTTAGAGCAATAAGATCTATCCATTGAATTCCTGCTATAATGTGATTTGTGTGATTTACATAACCATGAACTGACACCATTCCGATCGTCTGTGGAGGTATATATTGTGATCTGTAAGTAGCTATACAAGCTGACGCTATCGTAGTGTACTGAAAGGGATCGATCTTCGTTGCAGAAATAAATTCGGCTCTAAAACTGAGACAACACCTTCTCAAAATGTCTACATCAGATCTATGAAAAAAGAATATTCTAAAATGTAGAAATAGATAAGGAAATCTTTAGAAAAACCAAAACTTATGCACCATAAAGATTACTTACTTGCAATATTTGTAAATTTCTTCTTGAAAATCAAAAGGGTGTTTTATCCTGCTTTCGTACCACAACAGAAATTCTCGCCGCCCTTCAACAGCCATTGTATCTGGGCTATAATATTTGACATCGGGCAAGGGTCCTCTATAAAATTCGTTTTCAGGAATGTTGAATAAATGTGGGAAGTAACCTTTTGTCAGTTCCTCAAAACCGAATGTTTTCGGAAATTTTCTTAAAGATAACGGCAAAAAATTGAAACTATCTATCAAACGTATATTTAACGATGATAGGTATATTTTCATTAATTTGGACCCATTAGGTACAATTTTTGGTTTATGGCCATTTTTCAGTAAGTATGCTAAAATAAACTGTTCATCGAATCCTTTTAAATTATGCGCTATCGGTGTGAATGATTTGTGCTCTTAAACAAAAATGCACAAAATTTTTGAAGGGCATTTTTGCCTCTGAAAACGAATTCCTGTCCATCTGTGAACTGGGCAACTGCAAAATTTACCTGGTGTTCACCTGTATTTTGCTGGGTCTCAAAATCAAAAAAAATATAATCATTGCTGTGCTTCCTGGCAGGAACATTACGAAGAAAACAGTAATGTTCATCTGAAAAGTAATTTTTGCAAATGATACAATATTGTTCAAAGCATTTATGTAGATTGATAGGCCTCTCTTTTGTGACTAGAAACTTATAGCAAGATTTACATCCATAAAATTTACTACAGAAACTTTCTCCGTTATTATTACTAGTTTTATGCCTGATAAAGCATTCCTCAGAGCGACAAATCCGATTGCACTCATTACAAAGTCTTTTCTGAATGGTACTGTCACATTCCCTACTAAAACAAACGTTACAATACCATACGCACTTATGTCTTTGAACGTGATCTTACGCTTCATCTCATATCTCACAGTAGAATTTTCTACCGTGGAATGCCTTCATTGAGGTTATTAAATCAAAATGTCCCGTCATGCAAATACAAAAATATTTTTGCAAAACGCAATGGCCCTCGGTAGATAACCTAAAAAAATAAATAAATAAATAAAATAGTGTAGGTAAGATACATCAGATTTCGTTAGAATATCGAGACTTAATTAATGAAAATTAATGGCAGATTAATTAACGTAAACGAACTTACCTTGTTAAATTCATCTGCAGAAACCACATGTACTTGTATGTCAAGATAATCTTCAAATTTTCTAATTTCTTCGAAACCACATGGTCCCAAATTTACTCCACACTCAGCATGGAGTTTCAGTGCCATATTTCGTTGTAAGGCTCTTCGGCCATCTCGAATCGATTTAAATTGGGGATGATTTTCTAATTTTGCTTTACCGACCACAATTGCTCTCGCGCAACACAAGTTCTCCTCTGTTGAAGGAATAGTTATTATCCTAATTTTCTTTAATCCATCAGTGTTAACATTAACCAGCTTATGATGGGCACCACCTCTAGGATTTCTTATCGTAATTACATCAAATTTTAAAGATGGATCATATCTAGGTATGTTGTCTTTACTCTGAAAAGTTAGTATGCAAATAATTAATTAAATCTTAATTTAAAAAATAATAATTTCTTAGCGTCTTCAGTGCAAAAATAAAGCAATATTAGCATTTACTGAAGAATAAAGATAGCAAAAGTTAGCTTTCCTTTTGTGCACCCAGCAGCAGCAGTTAAATCTCCGAAACTTCATTGGTGTGAGGGATGTATCCATTAATGATAGGATGCATCCATTAATGATAGGATGTATACTTAAGCACAAATCATATTTATTCAGCTATAACTAAATAATATAAAGCGACAGATACATTAATGTTTGCATACAAACACATACGAAAGCTTAAAAAGAAGTAAGGATTAACTGTATCATGGGATGTATTAATTGGGTGTGATTGACGTAGTTGGAATGGTTGATGTAGTTGGTATGGTTGATGCGCGCGCACCTTGGCATTTCTAGGGTTACCAGAAGTTAAGTTAAAAATAACATTTTCTTCTTCTCAAATACCTGATTAATTTACAACAATCCCCCCTTTAATCATGCATTTGGGAAATGTTACAAATCAGATTTAGCTCATTTCTTAATTTCAGAAATTTTGGTTTGGGCAATGGCTTAGTGAAAATATCTGCAATCATGGAATTTGTGTTGCAGTATGTTATCTCGATTGTTTTATTTTCTTCCATTTCTCTTAAAAAGAAATATTTAACATTAATATGCTTTAACCTGGTATTCATTTTCCCCTGTTTTATCAGAGCTATTGTGGACTTATTGTCCTCATATATCTTAATGGGTAATTTTTGAGGTAGATCAAAATCTTTAAGGAGATCTAATATCCATTTGAGCTCTTGAGCAGCAGTAGCTGCAGAAATAAGCTCGGATTCGGTAGATGATAAGGAAACACAATTTTGTCTCTTTGTGGACCAAAATATTGGGCTGTTTCCCAGAAAAAATAAATTTCCACCCGTTGATCTTCTCGTGGTTAAATCAGATGCATAGTCAGCATCAGTATAACAGGAAAGTGATGGTGGGCTATCAGACTCAATTTTCAGGCAAATGTCCTTTGCAGAGTTGTAGAACTGCTTTCCAGTCCTTCTCCTTTGGAGACTCATTTTTCCTGCTTAACAGATTCACTGCTAGGGTAATGTCTGGTCTGGTTACAGTGGCTATGTATAATAAGGCTCCGATGGCTTGCCTATACTTCGTATTATCCACTGATGGAGAGACGTCTTTTCCTTTGGATAAGAAGTATCCATTGGTGTGTAAGATGGTTTGTGGCTATCTGGACAAAATATCATCTTCAATTTTTCTATTTTTGACTCAATAGGAACTTGTTTTCATCTCTTTTGATGTTGATTCCTAAGTATTTTCTGACTTTTCCTAAGTCTTTTGCTTCGAAGAATTCGTTGAGATATTTGATTAGCCTTTTAATTTTTTCTTCGCTTTTGCATGCTATAAGTATATCGTCGACGTAGACAACAATCATTATCGTGTCATTTTCATCTTTCTTTAGAAATAAGCATGGGTCTGCTGTACTCTGCGAAAGGTTACTGTTCTTTAATACTTCTTCGACTCTTTTCTATCTGCTAAAATGATTCTCGCTCGAGAATCCTCATATATCAGTTCAGTAAATAATCTTTCATCTCCTACCAGATGACTGCTTGCGCCGGAATCGACGTAAAAAATTTTCTTATTTATATTTTGTTCTGAGCAATACCGCGGAATAATTATTAAACCCTTTTCATAAACAGTACTTTGGACTGGCGTTGAAACATGCCTGTCACTGTCGGATCTATCATCGTATAGTCTATCAGCGAAAGTGTCTGCGCTCATACAATGTCGGGTCGAATTTCCGACATGTTTGGTCACGCGAGTTTCTGATTTCGAGTCGTCAGGACAAGAATTATTACTTTTGTTCTGCAATTTAAAACAACGCTCACGAGTATGACCACTGCGTTTACAAAAGGTGCAAAATTTTTTTTCTACTATTATCATAATTTCTAGCATTTATTGCAAATTTAAACGCCGTTGAAGAATTAGAGCTTCGATCTGCTTGTTGTTCTAGTCTTCTGTTATATTCGTCAGTGAGTTTCGTTTTTACAAGATCTGTAGTTATAAGAGTTTCCTCTCTAGCTTCAATGGCAGTTATAAGATTATTGTATGATTCCGGAATTGAAACTAACAAAAGTGCGGCTACATGCTGATCCGGAATGTTCTCACCAATAGCTTTGAGTCTTTCGACTAAGTCCATCATATGAGTGATGTGTGCGATCATATCACCATGTTCAGCCATTTTTATAGAATATAATTTTCTCAGAAGATATAATTTGCTGCTCAAATTGGAGCGCTCATGAATTGACTTTAATTTCTGCCATGTACCGACAGTAGTCGTTTCATCTCTAACATGAATAATCTGAGAGTCGTCAATGCATAGATTTATTAAAGCTCGTGCTTGTTTATCCCTCTTAAAAAATTCATCATCAGGTTTAGAAGTTGGGGGAGAATAAAGAAGATCATCTAACCCATCACGCATTAAAAGCATTTGAATCTTGAATCTCCAAGTAGCATAATTTTCGGAATTCAGTTTCGTTATTTGCATACAATCTTTAAGACTTGACTGTGCCATTATTAATTCTTATTTAGCAGTTTCAAAAAGTTTATATATTATATGCACAGGTTAAATTTTAGTTTCGGGATTTACAACATTCAGTCTCATAATCTATGAAGAATAAAGATAGCAAAATTTAGCTTACCTTTTGTGCACCCAGCAGCAGCAGTTAAATCTCCGAAACTTCATTGGTGTGAGGGATGTATCCATTAATGATAGGATGCATACTTAAGCGCAAATCATATTTATTCAGCTATAACTAAATAATATAAAGCGACAGATACATTAATGTTTGCATACAAGCACATACAAAAGCTTAAAAAGAAGTAAGGATTAACTGTATCATGGGATGTATTAATTGGATGTGATTGACGTAGTTGGAATGGTTGATGTAATTGGTATGGTTGATGCGCGCGCACCTTGGCATTTCTAGGGTTACCAGAAGTTAAGTTAAAAATAATATTTTCTTCTTCTCAAATGCCTGATTAATTTACAACAATTACTAAAGTAACTAATTTATTAAAGAATATACTTATTTAACTAAGGTACATTTTTACCTGTAACACTTTCATTATGGAGAATAAAATTAATTCAACTGTCATGTCTCTGACGGGAACCAAGTACGTAGAAATGGGTCGGTCCAGATAATCGCTGTGCATGCAAATTCTACCAAATAATAATAAACATACTAAAATAAAGATCAAAGTTTTTTTCTCATTGCGATATAAGTAATTTATTTACCTAATTAAATCATCATTATTTAAGTTCTGTGCCGCTTCTTGTATTACTGCGCTTAGTAAAGCTTCCAAAAAAATCATTTCTTCTCTCAACAAACCGTGGTTTAAGGGTTCTGAAAGTTGCGAATGATTTATCCTAGCTTGGTAGGTTACTTCTGTACCATTAAAGCGACGATTCGTTTTTCTTCTTGCTTCCGTCAAAATATACGGCAGGTTATCATATAAATATCAATATATTCACTTAAAACATCATATATGTATTTCTAACTTAATACTTTTTTAAATAAAATATAGTTTTAAATTTACCTCGCTATCGCTCAAGTAATCTTCATAATCAACAGAATCTTGATATTTTTTAAACTGCGCAAAAGATGAATTACTCATTATTAATTAGGAAGAAATGAGTTTATTAATTAAGAATGAAATTGATTAATAAATTATAAAAACAAGTGCACAAAAGATTCCACTTACTTCATCAAACGATCGTTTAGCCATATTTGTACAAAATTTCCTATTCACGCAAAAAAAAAGAAAAATTTGGTTTATTAACACAGAAATCTCCTACTCAGAAAAGCAAAATCTACGAACACGCTGTTGCATTCGCTGCTGCATTTATATATACGCAAAATGTCATGTTGCCATGATTCGATCCTGAATAATGAACTGGAATTTATTGTTGCCCATCACCAGCAGTTAGTTTAAAACGATATTTTTCAACAAGGACGAAACTATCTCTTCAAACCCTCAACTTGGTCGCTTACGGCTATGACGAAACCATGTCAAAGGTCAGCATCTATTGTTAGCCCTAAGCACGGAGTATAATGAAGGAGGTGAAACTCGTATTACCGCTTTTCCCAAAAACGGTCCACTTTTTGTCGCATAATTTATATAGGGCGCTGCGATCACCAGTAGTTTGTTCTGTCGTAGTATTTTACATAGGTAGTAATACCGAAAATATTGCTTTGATATCAATTTCCATTATCAGTAAATCGTATAGTGCAACCTGTTTCGTCCCTGGATGCAACAGTGGTTATAGAACTGATAGGCTGAAGAATAAAAGCTTGGGAATCAAGAATCCAAGTAGATTAAGAGCTCCCATGGTGAGCAACATTTATATCATGCCTGATCACAGTCTGACAAGTTTATATAACTTTACAGAACGTCTGGATTGTTAGTAAATAAGAGGATATTTACTGTATGGTTTGAAAAAAAGCGATAAATTGAAAATTAGTTAAATATCGCACATAACTTATGTGCATCTGCATTTCGTGCATGAAAGCATGCAGTCGTGAGATTTTAAAGTTAAATCAATTTCTGAAATTATACAAGAATGATAGAATATTTGCCTTTTGATTTCATTTAAAAAAAGAAGATAAACTCATCGCCCCCCTTGTTTTCCGTTTGAAGTATGTTTTTATAATAAATGGAAATGAAGACTATGCTGCTTAAAGTTAACTTACTTGCATGGTTGAGTGAAAACATAACAGCAGAGAAGTGTAATGAAAAACTGGATTTTCCGTGAGATAAATTCAGCATATTAAATAAGTTATGAATATTATGGAATCATGCCACCTAATCACATAAATGAATGGCTATTAAAAATTAAGATTTAAATCTTGGTACAGTGCAGGGTGAGAACCATTATGCATAAGGATTTTAAATTTGAATTTGTAGAACTATTCAAGTGTTACATGCTGCAATTAAATTTTAATGTGCCATTACAATTTTGATAGTTAAATTTTTAATTTTCATCAAAGTAACGTAAAAAAAATTATATGCAACAAGTACATTTTTATTTTGTACGTAACTGAATTCTGTAATTTTTACATACTTGTTGAAATATATTTTACACGATACTCTGCTGCAAGAAAAATGGGGACATGCAATTGCTCACATTGCTTATCCATCAGAATATTTACAATGGCACTGTTCATCTGTCAACAGGTTATTCTCGTAATATTCTGCATTTTGGAAGAAATTTATCATTACATTTTGATACGTTTAATCCAAGGCCATTCAGTTGGATATATCATATTATTTGTCTGAGCTTTTAACACAACTAAAACTAAGATACCTATGAGATGTTGGAATAAAGCAAATAAAACAGAGTGCTCGTCAAACGAAAAATGCCAAATTAAGATCATTCATTGTTAATGATATAGTGTATGTCAACTTAAGGTTACATTCAAGCATAGGTTTCTGAAACTTTTTGTGTTATTTCTTCTAAAGCAAGTGATGTAAATTATGTTATTTGTGCACTTGACAATGATTTTTTGTCAGCCACTTAGTATTCACATGAGTTACCTTCGTTTGGCTCCTAAAAGATTCTCCCACTCATCAAGTTATACATCAATATAATCTTAGAAATAGACAGCACACTTAATTCTTTTTTTTTCACTCATCTTTATGTACTATCATAAAACATTATTACAAGTTCTACAAAATGTTTAATTAATATTGTTATGCCTCTTTTGTTGATTTCTCAATTGTGTGAGCAGATTTTTAGAGTTTAAGACTTGATCACCCATATCAATATCATTTCTAGATTCAATGACATGCTTAAAACCTAACATATACAAGTGCAAGTACCTAACATATACAAGTGCATAAACGTTTTTGATTTCAAAAGTGATTATAGTGATTTTCATGTGATTATAGTGGTTTGTAATGTTTCTTCATCCTGTATGTGATTTATCTAATTAAGCGCAACTGGGGATGTAAAAAATTGTATTTTGCTTTATCATAGAAATACTTCATTTACAATTCTCTACTGTGTACTTACCATACGGTGGTATATTAGAAAATTTTACGTACCATATTTATATCGTTCACTTATGTATTTTGCATAAAAAGTTGCTTACATGAAGACTGAGAGTTTATATGAATGTATTTTTCATATTGAATTATGGAATATTTAAATAAGTGGTTCTACATTCTAATATTAAAAATTTTGTTTTTATCTATATGGCATGGTTTGGTGATACCTAAATGATAAATCTTTCTATTTAAAATGTAATTTGTAATCTATGTAATATGTATTTTAGACTGTTAGCTCCATAGTGATTGTCTGCAAACTGAGAGAAATATTACGATTGGTTGTTCTCACTGTGGAATATTTTCATTGCATTTCCTGTCTTCTGCATTGTCTGTACTTTTAATTTTATTATATCAAGAATCAAGAAATTCCACGTTTTTATTAAATTATCATGATTACTACCACTTCTAAATTCATTCTGTTCCTTAATTTTTTGACGGAAAATTTACATCCTTCTTAAGTGTTTTTACCTTTTTTCTCATGCGAAGACATTATCTTTTTAAAGGTTTCTGTTTTGGCTTTCTAAATTTTTATCCTATTAGATGAACGGCTATTTTGATGATGATAAATTTTTAACCTTTGATGATATGGAGATAAAGGCTTCGTGCGTAAATGCTCCATAAATTAAACTTCCGTGATATTTTCATTAGTTGAGATGCTTAACTGTACTAATTTATAAATAGCAGCAATTTGTGAATCTCTTGGCCTTTTTGCACTTTTCATTATATTTTTGCTTCGCTCTGGATTTTTGCTGCTTGTGCTCTTCTTGTTACAAATATGCCGTAGTTGGTTTTTCTTCATCTTCTTTTGCAGTTAGCGGAGCAAGTGATATTATATTATGGTATTACTACTGGAAATGTGTTATGTACCAAAAAAAAAATTGATGATGGCTGCCGTTATTTTCCAAATGCGAGAGACAGCTCGTATACTTTTCCTTGAGTATGTTTGACTTTTTGCCCCCACTTACCGTATGAGAGATGTTGAATGCTGTTAACAAAGGCTGTGAAACTACACTAGGTGCAGAGGAATACAAATGTTTTAGGTGCCAGGAGGGATTCTACAGTGGCGGACTTCATGCAATCAATATGGAGCAAAGTCTGGTGAAAACTGATAAATAAACATTCTTTGAAAATGTATCCAAGACTCTCTCTTTTCCTTTTATTGAACAGCTCACCATGACATGGCGAAGACCATAATCCTACCTTGGATAAGCCGCTACACTACTTAAATATTCTCTTAATACCACATACACACCATGATAATTAACCCCACAAAGTTTCAATTAAAATTGAATTATAATTTTAAGCTGTAAACTGTTTGTAAATATTACTGAACAGAATTTCCAATTCAGACCTTAAATCTTGTTAATTAAAATTTTCATTTTATGCATTTCATATTTTACATGTTATGCAATATTTAACAATATATTAATATACACAGATACTATATCCAACTTTCAAATATATGTAATACTAACTTCCATTCATTAGTGTAATTTAAAAAAAAAAAAAACATATTGTTCAACAGTATGCCCTTAGTGAAACTTCAGGATATGCCCAAATACTGCACATTTTACTGCACAATAATATGCTAACTAAAGATCTTGAAGAAATATTATTTAAATGTCTGTTGTTTTCAGCTTGCTTATTTGAATCTTGAAAAATTGAAAATATTGCCGCTTTAAAATGATATTTTTAAATACCGCATTTATATTTACTGCAAGCCATATGAGCTAGAAATAAATGCACAGCTATGTCTTGAATAACGAAGAAACACTAATTTATAATGAAATAATTTCATAGCAAAGTTTTTCCTATTTTTTAATTTACCATTTTGAGCAAGTCATTTTAAATATAAGATTTTGTAGTTTATATATAATTTCTGAAATATTTTTTTAATGCACAGCTATGTCTTGAATAACGAAGAAACACTAATTTATAATGAAATAATTTCATAGCAAAGTTTTTCCTATTTTTTAATTTACCATTTTGAGCAAGTCATTTTAAATATAAGATTTTGTAGTTTATATATAATTTCTGAAATATTTTTTAAATGCACAGCTATGTCTTGAATAACGAAGAAACACTAATTTATAATGAAATAATTTCATAGCAAAGTTTTTCCTATTTTTTAATTTACCATTTTGAGCAAGTCATTTTAAATATAAGATTTTGTAGTTTATATATAATTTCTGAAATATTTTTTAAATGCACAGCTATGTCTTGAATAACGAAGAAACACTAATTTATAATGAAATAATTTCATAGCAAAGTTTTTCCTATTTTTTAATTTACCATTTTGAGCAAGTCATTTTAAATATAAGATTTTGTAGTTTATATATAATTTCTTAAATATTTTTTTTTCTTACGGTTAGCAGCCTTAGTTAATTAGCTCAAATTAACTAAGTTAGCTTACGGTTAGCAGCTAATAGTTGATTAGCTCAAAATTACTTTAGGTATAATATTGAAATTTACAGATCAGGTCACAATTTCTTTTATGTTTAAAGAAAAATTCTTTCACTTTTTGAATTTTTAATGGTAAATATTGAAGATGTTAGACTATGATCTGATGTTTTCAATTTACCTTTGTTTTACTTACATTGGTCTCCTTGTTTGATAATCTGACATAGCCTACATGTGTAGCCTACATTCAATTACTTCACTGATATATTGTTTGATTGGTTTCTATTCTACATAGTCAAATTTGTATCAATGCCTGATGTAAAACAAAATAAGAATAATGCATAAACAAATTAAATCTTTCTTTTTTTGATCGTCAACTTAGATTTAAGAAATGTCTTCTTTATAGGACACAATTTTTTTAATAAACTGAGAGAATGAATATATCCCAAAGGTTCAACAGTGTTAAGTTTTTGTATCTAAAATTAATATGTACAATAGTGGTGAGGTGAGGAATTATGAAAATTTTAAGAAAAAGCTCTCAATTTATCCTACGAAAACAAAATTCTAAAGTAAGATGAAATGTGTTATTTTTATCAAAAACAGAAAATACTGAGAACTATACATGAATGAGAAAACATTTTGAAATAAAAAAGAAATTGTTAAAAGTTTAAAAAAAAAAATTTTAATTTATTAGATAAGATAAACTCTTCAGGATGTTGGATCATGAAAACTAGGTCTTTTAAAAATTCTAAATGCAGGAGTTTGTTTTAAAAGTCTTTATGTACTATCATTTGACAAAAAATTCTTACATAAAGCTAAAGAGTTCTTAAAAGCTTTCAAATTGCATGCTGCGATCATGATCCAAGCACATGGTTGATTATTAATTTTTCAATATATATAGCTTTACTAATATAATTTAATTCTTGCTGATTTGGAGTAAAATGAATGATTTATTTCATTAATGTTTCCTATTTAATCTTCTAATTGTAATATTGAATAAAAACAATGAGCTGGGGACTGCCAAATTAAATGTAAAAAAGAAACGTTTAATTGTAACTTCCAGTTTTCTTCCCAACACTTCAATTCAATTCAGAGCAAATTGTAATTAAATTTTTTAAATAATAGTTTTCCATATGATTTCAAACTATTATATAATTATATAGATATTCAGCAGCAGTGCTTTCTAAGCCACAAACAAAAAGAAGAAAGGGTTTAGTTTGGTTTATTTAACTACACCAAAGAATGGATCTGAAAAAGCACCAAAGAACCTGAAAATTGAACACAAATTTAACAAAGGAGTCACTCCAGCCTCCTACAGCTCACCCCTGTGTGTAACAATATAAAACAATACTGCTAAGATTGTTTCAGGATTATTTATATAATTACTGTTACATTTTTATTGAATTTTCGTGATTTAATTGAACTTGTGTCTTTCGCTGCGAGTCCTTAATCGTTGAAAAAGAGATATTAGATTGAAAATAAAAAAGTAAATAATTACTGCAAGAGAAAATGAACTTAAGTTTTACATAGGTAATGATATTTTTAAATACCGCATCAGGTATTTTGATATTAAACTGGTAGTTTTGCAACAAATGTAATTAGACTCTATTGATAAATAATCAGTTCAATAAATGAAAAAAAAAATAAAGCTTCTGTTCCAGTAAAAGATAACGCATGCAACACATTTTTTCCAAAAAAGCTACATTTACCAATTTGAAACTTTACAGCGAGAAAACATCATCTCATTATAACGGTGCTAAAATTTTTCTAAACATAAGAAATTCATCTTTTAGGCTATTGAATGGGATAGAATGATTTACTTTGATTACTTTCGAGGAAAAAAAAATTGTGGGTAATGAAAGTAATATATAATTTAACCATGGCCAACAGCTCAATGTCTGCATACGTATCTTTGGAAGGAAAAGAGTTTGGCACATGTATTTTTAAAATACAAAAGATCAGGATTATTTTTTTAGTTAAAATACTGCATTTATTGATTAGAAGTTAGTTCAAGCAAGACAAATTAAAGATAGATTGAATTAGTTTGAATATATTTTTTAGTCTTTATATTTTATTATGAATAATGTAAAGAGAGTTCAGAATACTTAACTGAATTCTATTTTAAAATCTTGTCAAATCAATTTGAAACATAATTCAGTTGTTCTCAAATAACAAAAGATATTGAAATTTTTAACAAAAAATGATAAAAATATCATAATCAAAATTGACGTCTGATTCACAAAAAAGAATAAATCAATATCACATTTTTAACAAATGTCATTATGAGTTATTCTTTTAAAATGACAAAATTTACTCTGAAGCAAAAAATTCTATTGGCTTTATTAAAATTCCGTCACAGTTTATATTAAGTTGGTATCTAAGCATTTTAAAAAATGGGAGACGGGAAGAACCTATTCTAATTAAATTTAACATACATACAGTAAATATTATTACTAGTAATATGATTATTTTTCTAAAGGGGGGCTGTAAAATATCTTCAAATTAGTCATTCATAAAAAGTAAGCCTTACAGCATGAAATCTGTAAATTAATTTTATAATAGTAAAAAGCTTTCAAATTGCATGCTGCATTTTTTGGCATTCTTTATTTGAGGAATAAAATACAATCATTAGTGAATAGAATATTATCCGACGAACTTAAAAATGTGTACTTAAGTAACAACTTCTTATCGAAAGTCTCTTAGGCAATAGCCCTATGCCTGTCTAATGCAGAAAATTATTTTTCGAACGTTGATAATAAAGCAATCCATCGCATAAAATCATAAACATTTCTTCGTAATTACGAAGTTTAGCCGATTGGCGGCTCAATAAATGTTTACATTTGAAATGGCACAGATGCCACAGCAGCGCCATCTAGTGAATCGCGACATTTTTGGACCCGTTTTTCTACTAGGCAGTTTCACCTCCTTCATTATACTCCGTGGCCCTAAGAAAGAATTCGGCCACATGGAAATTTTAACAATTGCATTATCAGAGCAATACTTGAGTGCGATGTCTTGTTCGTTTTCCACTGCCCCTCCCAAAATGGCGGATTCAGAAAACCATCATGGCGATACGCGTGAAAACTTTATGTACATAATTAACAACATTTTCAACCAAGAGATTGTGGGGTATCGTCTAAGGAACTTGCATGCAGTACCCCTCAGTCTCTTTTTATGAAGCCTTAAAAGTAGCGAGTTCGAATCTGAAGAAAATTTTATTACCTCTTTACTTTTTACGATCATGTTAACTTTTATCAGTATTTTGTACACTAAATGGAGCCAGCAGTAGCATTGTATTAAGAAACCAATAGAGTTTAAAAGGGTTCGAATCCCGGTCGTGCAATTAGATAAAATTTATTTATTAAAAGGCTATAATATAGTAAATAATAGAATCAATTCAAAATAATAATTAAAAATAATAATAGATTCAGTAAATCCCAAATTAAAACCGTCATCCGAAATACGTGGTTTAAGCGATCGTTGCCACAAAATCAAAACGAAACTTCCCCCCAAATCCTGGTTGCCACCCAAAATACCTAAATTCTAAAATCTCCATACACTCCTACTTCCACTTTCAAAATAAACACTTCTACTTTCACTTTCCAACAACTCCACTCGATTCCAAGATAGCGAATTTAAAAAAAAATGAACACGTGGTTTAAGCGATCGTTGCCACAAAATCAAAACGAAGCTTCCCCCAAAATCCTGGTTGCCACTCAAAACCTAAATTCTAAAATCTCCATACACTCCTACTTCCACTTTCAAAATAAACACTTCTACTTTCACTTCGAAACCCCTCAACAAAATGGCGACACTTTCGGTCACGTGATCTCTGACGTCACTTCCGCCGCCGCAGTGGGGCCAATACTTGCTGTACACCGATAGAGCTGCTTTCAGTACAAGGCTTACATATGCTGTAGCAAATTCATAAGTATACAATATTTACAGATACTTTGATATTAACACTTACAAGTGTACGATACTAAGGTAGTTATACGATAAACGCAGATATGCAGATAGACATGACACAGATATACAGCTACAACAGCAGTTATATAATTAAATAGTAGCGTAATACCATGGCATGATTATATGATGCAGTAGTACAGTAAGGACGTAGGTATACATTTACATCGCGCTGCTATGGCAGGCAAATATCTTGGTCATAAGCCGCTATTATATGAATAATTTTGCATATTTTGTTCATAGCCTCTCTGTTCTTAGCCAGGAATTTGCAAAAGGCCGTGAGGTTTGCAGGTTGTGGCAGGTGGTAGTTCGTCGTCAGGGGGCATTGAAAGAGATAATGATCCGGGGTCCCTTCGTCCCCGCATACGCAGTTATCTGTGTTGGAAATACCATGTCGATAGTAATAACTTGGGAAGGGGCCGTGCCCCGTTATAAAACATACAATCGGCGAGATGGTCATTAACCCTTTGAGGAGTAAACAGTAGTCGAAAGTGGCAACTGTTTTCCCCCGCCGTTCTTCCGAAAATGTCACCTTTCTCTGGCGATGCCGTAGATAGCTCGCCTCGCGCGTTTTAAAAATTTCTTAAAGTATTTGTAGTATATAAATAACAGTTTTTACGTACTTTAAAATAATTATTAAACAGTAAATTATAAATGATTATAACCAATTATATAAATAATAATAGTTATAAAAATCTTTTTGTGTGTGATATACTTTAAAACATGGAATTGCACATAATGAGGCATTACAGTCTTTGCAATACGTACGTGTTTCACGGCGAATTCTTTTTCCATTAGCATCATTTTTGCTGCAACATACCACATATCGTCTAGTAGGTTCTTTCTTTTTTTCTGTAGGTGGAATATAATCAGGAAAGTGGCGTGCTGACAATCTTAAAGTATTCGAAACTGTTTCAGCAGGTTTTGATTTCAAATGTCTATGAGTGTGACATTTCTCAACAATTCTTTCAGCTAGTTCAATTCTGAATTCCAAATTTGATTTTTTATTCCCCTTTTTTTCCCACAGCTGAAAAGCATTAAAAATTGTTATGTCCAATAAATAACGAAATATTTTCTTGTAATATTTCCTTTGTCGAGATCGGGTTACACCATAGTATCCAATTTGTTGATCCATGCGATCTACGCCGCCCATCGTATTATTATAATCTAAAGCAATCTTAGGCTTCTCTATTTCCACATTTTTCAATTTATTTGGGACTTTTACGATTTCAGGATTATGAATTGAGCTTATAAAATGAACATATTTTTTCTCTCCATGGCATGATCATCATCTTACCTCTTTGATAGGCAAGCAAGTCTCCCATTTTAAGCTTTTTTGTTTTCAGTTCCTTTGGTAGATCTTTTCTGTTAGGTCTTAATGTTCCAAAAAATTCAGTTTTAGATTTCAATAACATTTCCCCTAACTCGGGAGAGTTGTAGTAATTATCCATAGTAAGGCAGTATCCTTTGTTTAATAGCGGCTTAGACAATGTCAAAACTACCTGAGTAGAAAACGAACATTATTTATTTTCTTCAGATATATCTGTGCCTTTACCGACATAAATTATAATAGACCACACATATCCACTATGAGATTCACATAACATAAACATCTTGATACCAAATCTGGCCCTTTTAAGAGGTAAGTATTGGGTCCAAGAAAGTCTTCCTTTATACAGCAATAGACTTTCATCAATACATATGTCTTGTTCGGGTGTATAAACTTCCGAAAATTTTTTCTGTAAGTATTTTAAAACGGTCCATATTTTTTTTAGCTTTGGCTGAGGATGAGAAGAATCAGTGCTTTCATTCCTATCAAAATGAATGAATTGCATAATAAGGTCAAACCTTCTCGAACTCATGATGTTAGAAAAACTAGGAGTTTCAATTAACTTTCTTTTTGACCAATACATTCTTACAGTTGGTTTCGTAATTATTCCTTGCAAAATTAATATTGCAAAAAATACTCTCAATTCATTTGAATTAGTTTCACTCCAATGATGAGTTCTGGAATGTTCTTTGCTCTTAAATTTATTTAAATTTTCAGCAACAAAAATGTTGGTTTCCGTAACAATATGATTTATAATCTCATTAGTAAAAAACAGCTCAAAATACTCTAGTGGATCAGAAATATTTGTCACGCAAGCATTCATGCCTACATCACCAATAAAACTAAATCGGCTAAGAGCGTCAGAACTTGAATCAATTATACACCACTGTCGAACACTCGAAAAATCTTCCTCATCGCTTGAATCGTCTTCTGAGCTTGAAATACTGTGAACAAAGTCTTCATCAGATTCAAAACTTGATAGGCTTTCTGTATCACAATCATAATCATCATCATAACTATCTAACTTTCGCTTTTGAGCCATTTTACTGTACAAACACCCTAAAAAGCGCGCCAAAATACGTATAAAATGAACAAGGTAAAAAAAAATCAACCTTCATTATGCAAAGAAATTCATGGAACTCATACTGTCATCTGTAGACAGTAAAACTAACTAAATTTCGCGAGTAGCATTCGTTTGAAACACAATCAGTGCAGAATAATAATGGCGAACGAAGTCAGCTCGTCATACTTTACAAATACTTTAAGAAATTTTTCCCATTGGGAAAAAATTTCACTACGGGAGTAGTGCTCGTTACTAACCATTTCGGTCAAAAACTTGCTACCGAGCGGAACTCGTTTGCGCGCATTATGAACCACGATTCGATTGCGAGCTGAACTCGTTCATAACCATCAAAGGGTTAAACGCTCAGTGAAGACTTTCGAATAAAATTCAAAAGTTCTTCGACCAGTCACTCCTCGTTCCCAATCTTGCTGCCATATTTGCATTGCTGTCAGGCATGAGTCCTGCTAAGGTCATGTGTAAGGGCATGAGTCCTGCTAGAACTTGTGTAGAGTTCGTCGCAGTAGTACGATATGCCTACACAGGCCACGGGCAAATGGGCGTTGAAGCATTGTTAGCTGTCGTTTATTGCGAGCAGTCATGGGACTGGCCCAGGTGGCTGCGGCGTAGAGCGCGATCCTTTCCCCCACCGTTGTGTAAAGTACTTTTTGTAGATGGGGATTCCATCCTCAGTTTCTTCCCTGAAACTGGCGAACCTTTCTTATTGCCGAAGTTTTGGTTCGTTGCTCCTGAATATGGGGGATCCATGTAAGACTACGATCCCATACTACACCGAGATACTTTAGACTTTTAACAATCTTTATGTTTTACTTCATGAGCTTGATGCACGGGTTCTTGGTGGGGTTGGTGCCTGCTCTGGGGATAACGAGAGCTGCAGATTTGCCATTTGAGATGTTGAGTTATAGTGCTGTACATAGGTTGGTGAATTTTGCACATGTCTCCCTTCCATTTTTTTCTATGTCATTACGTGTTCTGCCTGTGACTAGAAGGGCTGCATCGTCCGCATAAATTGTGATGTCGTGTGCGTTCCACTAGTGGCCCCGCACAAGAACCTTGAGGGCAGCCTCTTGTACTTTTGTGGTCATTCATTGGTTATCTGATATTAGTAATTGTTTGTCTTGTAAGTAATCTTCTAGCACGCTATATATGTTGGCTGGGCAATGTGCCTTCCTGAGGGCCTGCTTTATTGCAGGCCACCAAAGGGAATCAAAGGCGCTTTGAAGATCGATCGAGATAAAGGCTGTTTGTAGGCCATTGGCTCTATTTGCTTGAATGTGACTGTGAATGCGGTCTAAGGCGTGTGTTGTGGATCTACCTGTCTGGAATCCGCATTGATTTGGATTGATATAATTAGTGCAGTGGAGATGGAACTTTAGCCTATTCACTATTAATTTTTCATATATCTTTCTCATCGCTGACAAGAGGCATATCGGTCGAATTGATTTGGGGTCCATCGGATCTTTGCCCCTCAGGGGCTCACTTTTCTGAGTACGGTTGTGGCAATCCCGAGGTAGCCTAGCCCTTCAGGGGATCATCTTCTTGATGAGATGGGTGTCACGATCCTGGAGCCCCAGTGATTTTTTTCCCTCTTTTCCGTCTCCTCTGCTCTGAGCTGAAACTTTCGTCCTTCCTTTCTCCCTTGTGGTTCTCCTCTTCGGTTGGGGCTCGTTATGAGAGACTGGAACAGTCTCTGCCTCTAGTTTTTCGAATGGTGAGAAAACTGCACACGTGTTTACCGTGCGTGGAGACCCGTGTCGCTGGAAAAGAGGCTCCTGGTAGTTGAGGGGCTAGGTACTCTCCCCAACACACTGCCTTGGCCTCTGCTTCAGCTAAACGGTGTTGTACATTCATTCATGCGTTGGTGAGCCAAGGAACATAAACCGTCTGCGTTCTGGCGATCTGCTTATTGATACCGTTTTGGGCCACCCAGTCTGCTTCACTTTCACGTCAAACCAAACTAGGACAAGTACCGATATCTGTGTCAGAACAAAAAACACTCAATTTTTGTAGAGGTGTTATCTCGGAAATCGACCTTCTGTTTGTTTCAGAAGAAGAGTTCGTCCCCAAAGAGTTCGTTTCCGAGTTAGCTGACCAAAGGGTTTGTGCTGCTAAGCGGATCAAGATGCGTAAGGAAGGTCAGTTGATCGACACGAAACACGTGATCCTGACCTTCAACTCGCCTGATCTGCCGAAGAATATAAAGGCTGGGTATCTTAACTGTCCCGTAAGACCATATATCCCAAACTCTATGCGATGCTTCCAATGGACGGGGCGGTTGGACCCGAATCTTTTTATGGCGAAAGCCCAAATCTATTTTACTAAAGACTTCAACGTCAGTAACGACGCTCAAAGCGCTAATTCTTCTGAAACATCAACTGCAAAAAAATACCGATGGAAATGCGCTTAATGCAAATAATTGTCCCCGCTACCTTGTTGTCTCTAGTCCTTCAAACAAGTTGCAAAAGATGTCTCCTTTTGTAATAAACAAATACATCCATTCTTGTATTGGTGAGCCTAGAAATATAAAGCGTCTTCGCTCTGGAGACTTGCTTATTGATACCATTTCGGCCTCCCAGTCTGCATCTTTACTTCAAGTAACCAAACTTGGCCAAGCAAATGTCACTGTAACATCACATAAGACATTGAATGTTTGTCGCGGGGCAGTCTCGGAAGTCGACCATCTGTATGTTCCTGAAGAAGAGATGGCATCTGAGCTATCTGACCAAAACGTCTGTGCTGCTAAGCGGATCAAGATGCGTAAGGAAGGTCAGTTGATCGACACGAAACACGTGATTCTGACCTTCAACTCGCCTGATCTGCCTAAGCATATTAAGGCCGGATACCTAAATTGTCCAGTAAGACCTTATATTCTAAACCCCATGCGATGCTCCCAATACCGGCGCTTCGGCCATTCTAAGATGTCTATTCCTGGCAGCATCACATGCGCCCTATGCTCACAGATTGGTCATGATTGTGAGAACTGCACCGCCGCGCCTTTATGTGTAAATTGCAAGGGTGAACACCCAGCATTTTCTCGTCTCTGCCCGAAATGGTAATCTGAAAAAGAAGTGCAGACTACAAAAGTTACAAGGAGCATCTCATATGCTGAAGCCAGAAGATTAGTTCAAAGCACACAGGTTCGACCAAATACGTCTTACGCCAGTGCTCTTAAATCATCTCGTACAGTTGCCACCCAAACTTCAGTTATCCAACACATATAGTACAGAAAAAAGAAACAGTAATTGAAAGGAAACCCAAAAATCTCACTCAGAAAAATGTTAATAAAAATAGAAGCCCCAGCAATAGCTCTCTTGATGGGATTATTTCTGGATCTGTTGATTCACATAGTATGGATATAGAAGAGGGTCTAGAAGTTCCCAGTCATCTCCTCCCGCGAAAAACTAAAAAGCAGCACAGAAAGAACAAACATGAATCATAGTGGCCACCCTCGTCTCATGGAACTGTTGCGGTTTCCACCGAAATTTGCTAGACATCAAAGCTATAATCAATACCTATGATCCTGTGTGCTTAGCAATACAAGAAACTAATCTAAAACCAGAACAGCAAGCAAATCTTCGGCGGTTCTCTTTCCTCAGAAAAGAAAATCTTGCAGGTGAACGTGCCAGCGGGGGTGTAGGCCTCCTTACCTCACTGGAGTATCCATCAAATGCGCTTTCTTTGACGAAATCCCTCCAAGTTGTCGCTACCCAAATAAATTTAAACATCGTTGTTTCAGTCGTTTCTCTGTATTTGCCTCCAAATGAGCACATTGATCAGCAGGGTTTAAATGATTTTATAGAGCTGCTGCCTGCGCCATTGATCATATAGGGGATTTTAATGGTCATAGTCCGCTCCGGGGAAGTAAAGATACAAATTCCCGAGGAAGACAAATTGAGCAGATGATTGAAGATCATAGCTTTGTCTCCTGAATAATGGGCAGAGTACATACTTCCATGAGCCTTCAAGGAATATTCAGCTCTCGATCTTGAAATATGTTCACCATCTCTGTTGCCATTTTGCACTTTTAGTGTGGGAAACGATCTTTACAACAGCGATCATTATCCCATTTTTGTATCGCTTGCACGAAAAGGATCAATCCCCATGTCGAGATCCCGTCGGTTCATCCTTGATAGGGCAGACTGGGAACTCTTCTCTTCCAATGGAGATCTCACAGAGAACATGGTAGAAGATGTGCCTCTCGATGATGCAGTTGAAGCAGTTACTGATACTATTATACAGGCAGCTGTGCATTACATTTCTAGAACATCAGGAAAGATGCTCA
Source organism: Stegodyphus mimosarum (assembly GCA_000611955.2). Taxonomy (NCBI): domain Eukaryota; kingdom Metazoa; phylum Arthropoda; class Arachnida; order Araneae; family Eresidae; genus Stegodyphus; species Stegodyphus mimosarum. The sequence continues at coordinate 47,861 of KK122379.1, forward strand.
AGTATTCGAAACCATGGTGGAATCGTGACTGTCATGAAGCATTTAAAAAACAGAGAAAAGCGTGGGACATTTTTCGTAGGTATCCTACTTTGCAAAACCTTATAGCGTTTAAAAGAGCCAATGCAAATGCACGAAAAGTAAGAAGGCAGAGCCAGAGAGATTTCTGGATTTCATATGTGTCTTCAATAACATCCTCTACACCAAGTAAACGAGTTTGAGAGAGAGTTAAAAAAGCATGCGGAATATATAAAGACCACTCACTTTCCTTTTTGGAAAAAGATGGCCGAGTGATTAGCTCCGTAGAAGAAATTGCAAATACTATTGGTGACACGTTTTCTGCCGTTTCGTCTAGCAGAAATTGTTCTCCCGCATTTCTTTCTGTTAAGCAGCGCTCAGAAAAAAATCCCATTGCTTTCAATTCCTCCAACTCTAAACCCTACAATAGGGATTTTACTATGCTTGAGTTAGAGAGAGCTTTGTTCGAGACACACAAATCTTGTCCGGGTCTTGACGGCGTGAGCTACGATATGCTGAAGCATCTATCCTGTAAGTCACTGAATGCCCTTCTCACTCTTTACAATAGGTTGTGGAAGGAGCATACTTTCCCCAGTGCATGGAGGAGAGCTGTTGTCATACCTATCGCTAAGCCAGGAAAAGACCCTCGGAATCCCTTGAATTATCGGCCAATAGCCCTTACGAGCCGCATATGCAAACTGTTTGAAAATATGGTAAACAGCCGCCTAGTGTATTGCTTAGAAAAGAATAATGTATTGTCACCTTATCAAAGCAGTTTCCGAAAGGGAATGACAATTGTAGATAATATGCTCCTTTTGGAAACATGTATTCGTAAAGCTTTCCTTAGAAGAAACCATCTTGTCTCTATTTTTTTGACATTGAAAAAGCTTATGATAAGGCATGGAGGTATGGAATCCTTCGTGATCTCCATGATAGTGGCTTGCGTGGCAACCTACCATTTTTCATTCAGAATTTTTTGAGTTCTAGGACCTTCCAAGTTAGGATCGGCTCTGTTTTGTCAGAAATCTTTGAACAAGAAGAGGGTGTGCCTCAAGGCTCTGTTCTTAGTGTCACTTTATTTAGTCTGAAAAATTTAATGAAAATTAACTCTGTATTAAAAGAACTTCCTCCAACTATTTTAGGATCTTTGTATGTTGACGACCTCCAGATTAGTTGTCAAGGGGCAGATATGAGACATATAGAGAGGCAACTGCAGATCGCATTGAATAAGATCCACGAATGGTCAGTCAACCAAGGATTTACGTTTTCTCAACAGAAGACCGTGTGCGTGCATTTTTATAGAAAGAGAGGTCTCCATCCTGAGCCTGAATTACACCTTAATGATTCTATCATTCCATTTGCACCTCATGCCAAATTTTTTGGAGTGATATTCGATCAGAAACTAACTTTCCTTTCTCATGTTTCACAGCTGAGAATGAAGTGTATAAAAGTACTTAATATACTAAAAGTCCTGTCGAATACCTCCTGGGGTGCTGATCGATGCTCCATGCTTCGCATCTATAGAGCGCTTGTCCGCTCTAGACTGGACTACGGCTCAGTTATCTACGGATCAGCTCGGTCTTCTGTGTTGCTAAAACTAGATCCTGTGCATCATCAAGCTCTGAGGATTTGTTCTGGAGTCAGGACATCTCCTGTTCAGAGTCTTTACGTTGATTGCCATGAACCATCACTTCGTTTTAGGCGTGAGCAGTTGTCTCTCTTGCATTATTTTAGCATTTTATCACAACCTGACAATCCTAATAGGCTAGCTTTGACTGATAACAGCTGTGACATTTTATTTGATGCACGGCCATCCTGTGTGCCTGCGTTTTCTTTGAGAGTTCGCTCTCTGATCGAGGAACTCACCCTGTCTGATATATCCCCCCAACCCCCTCGGGGGTCGACGCAGAGAATTCTGTGAAGCTACTGGCTAGGATCTGTACCTAGGCAGTCTCGGCCACGGGGGTATAAAATTCATGAGCTTGGAGGTTCCACCTCCCCCGGGAGATATTACGGTGCGTGCAAGCGCATTGGCCCGGATCAGGAGGGTGGCGTAAGTCGTTGACCTGATGGTTCTGTAGCACAGTGAATGTGGGGCACTGTGTTTGCGGATAATAATTCCTGATGGGACGCGCAGCCCGCAAAGTACTGGTAGGTAGCATTTTTAACGACCAGTCAGATCGTCATGCAATCAGGTCGTGTTTTGCCGCCACCAAAAGCAGAGAACAGGGAGTGGTGACCCCTCGGGCCCAGCTTGTCGGTGGTGGCTGGAAAAGTGTCCGTGAATCTGGATTGGGGACCCGGACTTCCGGACTTAATGCGAAAGTAATTTTCCTAAGTGGGACTTATGAAAAAAGTTCAGCGACCCCAGTGCTGTGATCTTGCCCCTGGAGTGGGGGTTGTTTCCCGTAGTTGCATATGTTGCAGGAGCGGTGTATAAGAGGTATTATTATTATATCCCCCCAAGCCATGCAATACTTTGAAATTCCTCCTTGGGAAAGGCAGGAATCCAGATTCTTGAAATTTTTTCCCTTCAGATGAAAAAAAAACACCAACAATGTCATCCACACCCAACTTTTTGCTGATCACAGGTATAAATATCAAGAATATGTTCCAATATGCACAGATGGTTCAAAATCAACTTGTCATGTCGGGACGGCATTTGTAATTGGTGACCATGTAGAAGGCAGAAGTTTGCACCACGCTTCCTCAGTCTTAACAGCTGAACTTACTGCAATATATTATTCACTTTTGTAAGTATCAAAGCGACGGCAGAAAAAGTTTATAATTTATTCAGATTCCTACAGCGCGCTAAAAGTTTTAGAAGCTTTTTCGAACACCCATAATCCGGTAATTTTTGATATCCTGAAACTGAACTTGAAATTAAAAAGCTCGGATTTGAAATTCTCTGTTGCTGGGTTCCAGGGCATACCGGTATAAAATGTAATGAGCGGGCAGATGTCGTCGCAAAATCAGCTGTTGAAATATCCAGTCGCCTCATCCCTATCACAGACATTAGTAGTTTTACCCAGCAAAAGATATTGGAAAAATGGCAGCAGTTTTGGGATGTTCAGTCTTTTAATAAATTAAAGAGCGTGAAACCTAGAATGGAACTTTGGAATTTTACTGGAAGACGTAAGGAGGAAGTTCTTTTGACTAGACTTAGAATCGGTCACACCAGAATGACACAACTATCTTTTAAGTGCTGATAATGAGCCTCTGTGCTCAAAATGTGGTGTATGTTTAACAGTCCGTCACCTTTTAATTGAATGTCCATCTTTTAGGGGGTCTGATACGTTAAAAATGGTCAAATCATCGTAAAAATTTTTATTATTTGTTTTTAATACGTAATCCGTGAGTAACGTGTGGCACGGCGTAACAAAGAACACACTCGCGCACATTTAATCACAATCACTGTAATCAAGCATTTTTTGGAAAGAAGATAATTAACACATATCTCAGGAAGTAGTTGGTCAATTTCCCTCGAATTTATAAACTTGCGCTTCTCGTGACTTGAGACAGACGAATCCAAAGAAAGTAGTGTGCTAGGCCAATTAAGGGCTTAATTAGCAGTCAATAAAAATTACTCCAGTAGCCTGATTCTCCTCCTTTGTTGACGAAAGGAATCCACTTCAACGGGATGTCGTAGAAAACTTCTAGTGTACTGCGTCTGGTGAAGAGTCGAAGGTCGCCTGCTTCTAAAATGTCAAAGGTCACCGGGCCTCGTGGTCGATAATTAGACGACTTTAAAAATTAATAACTCAGCCGCTAATTGTCCTAGACACTCGAAACCGGTATCATTTTGCTCCACTGAACGTGAGCTTAAGATTTTATTATTAACTTCTTGCGGCGGTGCGCGACGGCTGCTCTAGCAAGGCTTGAATTAATCCAGTAAGGGCTAGCTCCGTTACTAGCTTCTTTAAATCAGTAATTAAAACCTAATTACAGAACTACTGCTTGGATTGGCATAAATATGATATCTACGTGATCGTACAGATGTAGGCTTTCCAAAGCAATCACTTTTGGATCGTAGAATACAATACTTCCGCTGTTATAAGTTGAAAATGCGGAGCTGCTAAAAAGCGTCCTACTCACGCGGCGTCTAAGCGGCGTCCGTCCAGTACAATATAAGCGATAAGCGACGGAGGACGTGGGCACTGCCCCTTTACCATTGTTGTTAATCAGTACAGCGCCACGTCCACCTTTATCTAAAGAGACCAGATGGGATAGTCTCGTGTGAGCCTCGCTGTAGACGCCCAGGCCGAGCGCCCGATTCCTCCATTTGCAGTACTGCTGATCCAGAGTGCCTTATAAAGACCCTGGACTTCACCCTCACCCAAATGCCCAGGCCCAGCGTTTGTTAGAGATCAAGTTGCTGGAATACATGGCCAAACAAGGGCTTTCTATTTACATTTCATTAGGTTTACAATGCAGATGCAGAATACAGTTGATACTTATACCAAGACGTTCAATGCCTGCACCATGTACACATTCAATACATATACCCATGTATAAGTACCATACGCATTCAATACAATTAATATTTACATTAGAATTTGTACTTCTGAAACACACATACTGTACTGCAGATGCTAAACTGGAATACCCCTACATAAAAATGGACTACAGTTTTCTGCATTATATTAATGCGGCTGCAGAACACGTTAGATGCGTATGCCAATACATTTGATGCCTATACTACAGACATATTCAATACATATATATTTAATACATACATTCCGTACATTCGTTACTTATACTAGCGAGGATTTATACAGGATACATTATACTTAATGAATTTGATATGGATACAAATACGTCAATACAATTTGATACCAATACTTAATACATTTGATACATATGCCAATTAAATGTATATACTATATACATATTTAAGACTTATATTCCTTACTTACACTAGAGAAGACCGATACAGGATACAGTTATACTTGATATATTTGATACTCTAGATATGTATACTAACACACCAATGTTTATGCTGTATACATATTCAATACACATATTCCATACACAAATACTATACGCGTTTAATACGCTTATTCCAGACATTCATACTGATATAATAATGCTGAACTGATATTTATATAATGTTACTAGACTGATATACACACTTAATACATAATTCCTATGCAGTAATATTTATGCTAGCTATGATTTATACTGATTACATTTGTACGCCTCAAACACACATACCCTACTACAGATGAAAACTAAAATACTCCTACAAATACTAAAAGACTATATTATATTAATACAGTAGTCTGTATTATATTAATGCATATGCAGAATACATTTGATACGTGTGCCAATACATGAGATGTCTATATTATATATACATTCGATACATTTTTTACTTATATGAGTTAAGATTTATACAGGATACATTTTCACTTGACACATTTGATATGTATTCCAGTACGTCAATACAATTTGATACGCATACCAATATTTATGCTTAATACGTTTGATACTTATACCAGTTGAATGTCTGTGCCATATACACGTTCAATATATATATTCCATATATATACTAGCGAAGACTGATACAAGACACAGTTTGCCGGTTAGACATTATAGGTATACATAGTTATTCATTTTTATAGTATATATACACATTCTCGTTCCTTTGGTATCTTATTTAGGTATTTACATTTGCTCTTGCAATATCTATTGTGCACATACACTGACATATTGTAAGACTACAAATTATTATATGCATATACTAGTGGGATACACTGGCTTGGCGGAATTTATGGCAGCAGATACATTATGCATTGGCTATCACATAAAGATGTATGTTATTTTAGGGTTGGCATAGGTCTGTGCCTAGATCCGTGAGCTTATCCATGATCTTTATTAATTTATTGGCAGTATGGCCAGGCATGAAAGTTTTCCGCGTTTTCGCGGAATTCCGCTTTTTTGAACGTCACCCAGGCTGTTTCTGAGATCGATGCAGAACCGTTGAGAATCGCGACCGGCAAATGTGTGTGTATATATATATATTATCTCTAAAACTTGTCATTGCCTGAAAATAGGCAGTAATAAATAACATAAATATGTATATTAGTGTGTTGTAATGTTGTGTACAGCGTTCATGTATCAACTGTTATATTAAGTTACATAAAGAGCATCTTAAAGAAGGTTAATTCATTACAATCTCTTGGTGATTTACTTTTTTTAACAAGTGGAAGATAAAATTAATAATGGAAGATAAAATAGCAAAATAGTAAGTACAAGTATTATTTTAGTTTAATTATATGCATATGCTTAATACTTTTTATATTAAAAGGTTGATATTTTATTAAAATGTGTTTTTTTGGCTCGCGCGTGCGCATTTAGTTTTTGTGTAATTTTGTGTCCGCGCGTTGTTCAGCTTTTTTTGCCAACTTGCACTTTCATGCCTGTATGGCGGTTGGTAATTATAAATTTACTGAAGGCCTCGGTGTTTGTTGCAGGCAGTGGCAGATGCAGATCTTTGGCCAGCGGGCACTCAGCAACATAGTGCTCTGGAGTGCCAGTGACACCACAAATGCATTGAGAAGTCCTTGCGATTCCACGTTTCTCAAAGTACACGGGGAAGGGACCATGTCCTGTGATATACCGTACTAATTGCGCGTGCACGATGAGGCGTTCGGGATCTACTTTTGGAAGGTGGTAATAGGCACATCGGCCCGTGTCTCCTGTGTTCCACTCCTGCCAGAGAGTGTTTGTAATATTATGCAGTTCTTTTTTGAGCCAAGATATTGGCCATGTGACTGCAACCTGGTCGGCGTTGAGATTTTGTGCTGCTTCTTTAGCTAATCTATCTGCCGTCTCGTTCCCTGCATTGCCAGCATGGGCTTTGATCCACTCCATTCTGATGTTAAGATGCCTATGTGCACGCAAAGTATGCTGGATTTTGGCAACGAGTGGGGAGCCATGCATTGGATTTAGTATAGCATACAGGGACGAGAGGCTGTCTGTGAGGATGAGGCTATTGCATTGTTGCTGCTGAACTGCATGTGACAGGGCTCTGTCTATGGCTATTAGTTCACTTTGAAAGACACTGTTTGCAGCGCTCAGGTGACCCTTCCATTGCGTCATTTTTGTTGTTGTTGAATTGCTACATAGACACTTCCTGTACTGCTTTCGATTTTTGAGCGATCAGTATAGTAGGTCAGATAGGCGTCAGGTGCATTTTGTGAGGGTTTTATTTTGATGTTGATTCCTTGGGCTTGCACTGCCGGATGGTCAGAGAGCCGGATTAATCTTTTTTCATAATTTTCTGCTGTTAGATAGTGATCATGGAAAGCAGTTGATTGGCATAATTGTGCGACCAGTTGGTATGTTGCTTCTCTTTCTACACTTAGAAGTAGGAGTGCGTCTGTCGGGGACATACGGTATGCTTTTGTAATGTTCAACATAAATGGTCTTTGTATGCTGAGGAGATGTCGTGTTTTCCGGCCTTGCATGGGCGACGACCAGACCGCCGCGCCATAGGTGATTATTTTTTCGGTTACTGTCTTATATAGAACTTTTTGGATATGTGGGTTGAGGCCCCACCTATATCCTTGCATGTGCTTGAGTTGTTGGGCTATTGCTGTGGTTTTCTTCTTTAATTCCAAAACGTGGGGAATCCAATTTAGTTTCGTATCGAAAACAATTCCTAGATAGTTGAGCTCTTTTGTAATGCTGAGGCGGTGGCCATTTAAGGTGATACGTGGTTGACGGGTTAAGGAGCCCCCTTTTTTAGGAACTAACAAGATTTTTGATTTTTCTTCGGCAATTCGAAGTTTAAGACTTTGGCAGCGTTCCTGGAAGATGGAGCAGGATTCAATTGCGTTGGATTGCAACTGGTCCCGAGTATTGCCTCTGACTATCAGCGCTGTGTCATCAGCGTAGGCGATGACTCGTGTGTGCTGCGGCCATGGGCCCGTTAGAACTTTGTTGAAGGTGACGCTCCATAAGAACGGCCCGGCACATGAGCCTTGGGGGCATCCTTGGGTCTGAACTTTGACAGTAACGCCACAATTATGTGGTAGTAGAAGCTGTCGGTCTGAAAGGTAATGAGCTATGGTATAGTATATATTTTTGGGACAGTTGGCAGTACGCAGTGCTTGGAGGATCGCTGGCCACCATAACGTGTCAAACGCACTTCTGAGATCAATAGAGATGAACGCCAGTACAATATGCAGCACGGCGTACGGAAGTCCGGGGCCGCTGTTGGGTAACCTGCTGCACGGCTTCAGCATCGGTTCTGTAACTGCAAGTCGTGGCCGGCCGACATTTCCAATACGGTCATCATTCACACTCCCCGTTCGCTCGAATTTTTAAAATAGATTCCTTATCGCATTGTCTGACGGTCCTATTCTCACATGAAATTTTCTTTGGAAACTGCGCCTCGTTTGAAGAAAACTGTGTTCCAGGAGGTGGAACTCTAACACAATAAATACCTGCTGCTCAACGGAAAAAACCATTTTGGTAGAGCGGACTTGCAACCTCAACAGTACACGCTTGACGGCGAACTACGGAATGGCGAGCTGAAATACTTCGTTTTAACTATAGGCCTCATTCAGTTGAAACATTCAACGATCATTTGTCGTGATACGTTATCAGTTGCGATTGGTTTCGCTGTTTGATTTTCGCTATTCAATTGAAACGCCACGATCACTGAGTTCGCGATCGATCGGTTCTCAAATGATCACTCCCAACACATCATTTCACAGAGAAATCGGTCGAATCAATATGGCGACTGTGTTCTTTTTACGTTCCTGAAGCAGACAGCATTCAAGAGTGCCAAGATATTGAAGATTTAGGGGAAATCCTTTAGATCTGCCGGATGATCAGTTCATATCCAAGTATAGGCTGTGCCCATCGTCATTCGTGGACTTGTGCGAATTATTAAAACCGTGTCTGCAGCGATCTACCAGGAGCTATTCTGTTGTGTTACAGGTATGTTTATTCAAATAATTTTGTATTCCTTAGCTTGCTTCTTAAATTTCCATTTTATTAGTAACTGTAATATTACTGTTAAAAACGTAAAGCAGATTTTAGGACTGCATTTAATGTTATAAAGAATATTACCTAAAATGCTTAAAATTTTATAAACTCCATTTTATAATACTTGCACTGTATTAAAAAAACATTTTCCTAAGTTTTCTTCTGTTGGGATATATTAGGGACTGGTACTAAATTGTTTCAGTATTTACATCTTTTGACCATACAGCTTTTGTATGCATTTTTATGACCAGAACGTTTACACCTAAAAACTGTTCTTTAATATTTGAAGATAATTTATGAATTGCATTTTGAATCCAGTGATTTTTTTATATTAAATTGAATATGCATTGGGTGTGTATGTATATATATATGATGTACCAAATGTAGTCGTAGCTCAAAGTATCAGACGATAAGTTTAAAGAAAAAACAGCATCCATTTATTAATTTCCATGGAAAGCAGCAGTTACAAAAATCAGATCCCCGGAGTAAATAAAAAAGAACAACTAACAACTTTTTGTATTGAAGTTTAATCCATCGTTACATTAATGAAAAGACCCCTCGATATTCCTTTGCGAGTCCCTTTATAAACTTCTGGAAAGGCGGAGCTTCCAAGAAATGACGTCAGCCTAGTGCAGTTCGCTTTAAATATTCCCAGAACATTCAAAAACTATACGTGTAGAAAAAGCGGGAAAAATCAACTTGACTACGGGGCTGTTGATTTAATTCCACGTACTTTCAAATAAAAGATCATCGCCATTAAAATGAAAAGAACATGCATTTAGAATTGTGACTGGGGAAAAAACAAAAAGAAAAGACGAAATTTAAGTTAGGGTTTTAAGTGTATTTTTGACTATGGAATTTTATTATTACAAAACATTCCCCCTATCTCAAAAGACTTCAAGCCGGGCACGTCGAATACAAGACATTCCAGATAGTGACAAACTGACAATTATTATTTCGGAAATTAGCTTGTCTGAATTGTTGACTATTCCTATCTCTGTTATAATTTTGTAAATTTTCATCTTTAAATTCACGAATTTGTCGAAGTTCGTGGGCTTGTTCTAACCAAGTTATCGGATCAGCGGGACTTTGAGCAATCATCAAAGACTTCGTTCGTTGGCAAACCATCTGTCAAACCTTCTAAAATCATTAATTTATCCAAATTAAGCCGCTTACAGACTTCCATTTTCTTTCGAATATAATTTGTGATGTCTTCTCTGGCGTTATATTTTAAATTAGCGAAGTCGCCAAAAGTAAATCAGGTGGGATCGATAAAATTTTCTTTTAATATTTTTCAAATTCTGAGTAATTTTTTAGCTCATGGCAATTTTTAATATAGAGCCAGAGGGCTTTTCCCTTAATGAATGAGAAATATTTTGAAGTTTCCAATCTTCGTCCTTATTCTGGCAGACTTTTTTAAAATAAACTAACCAAAAAATTATGTCACTGTCCTTAGAATCTTCAAATGGAATAATATTTAGTTCTATTGTATCTTTATTTACGTTTAGTGAATTGTCAAGATTAACGGGTTCCTGATTTGTCGACATTGTAACTGAAACTTTAAAATTTTCTTGAGAACAAAAATATGTACTTTTCTCAAAATACTTTTACAGTAGTTAAAACATAATTAAAAAAAACTCTTCAGAGTTTCAACACTTCATAGAATAATAGACTTAAATAAAAATTTTGTATTCTCAAATTTTTATGATTATCACTACACAATTCAGGATAATATCAAATCTTACTATTAATTAGAATAAGACTCTTAAAATATGAATAAACTCGTAATTACGTTAACATAATATATTTAAACCAAACTATTGTCGTAGCATCTTACTTCACTGATAAAAAATAATTTCTTAAAATCTGTTCTTACTTGGCCGTTGAGCTGGTCTCTATTTAATCCATTGAATTCTGTATTGTTCTTGAATGTTGACTGTAGATATAATTTAATCACATGTTATCTTTGATGTTACACATACACTATCTCTCAAAATGCGAAGACAAAGCTGTAGCACAATTCACAATTCTTCAACTGTAAAAAACAAACACAACTTGCGGTTAAAATCTTCTTTCACTTCTATTGGAATTAATTTCTTCGTCGGCACACCATCCTACCGACTATTTGTGATGTACCAAATGTAGTCGTAGCTCAAAGTATCAGACGATAAGTTTAAAGAAAAAACAGGATCCATTTATTAATTTCCATTCAAAACAGCAGTTACAAAAATCAGATCCCCGGAGTAAATAAAAAAGAGCAACTAATAACTTTTTGTATTGAAATTTAATCCATCGTTACATTAATGAAAAGAACCCTCGATATTCTTTTGCGAGTCCTTTTATAAACCTCTGGAAAGGCGGAGCTTCCGAGAAATTCGCTTCCAGATTGCTTTAAATATTTCCAGGACATTCAATAACTGTACGTGTAGAAAAAGCGGGAAAAATCAACTTGACTACGGGTCTTTAGTGTACTAGATATAGTGGAATTATCGGCACTATTTTTCGTAATAGAGTTTTGACCTTCCGTTAGATGGCGCTGTGATTGCATGTGCCCCATAAATCCGAGACGTTTACTGTGTTAAGGATCGAGAATGTCAGACGGATATTTGTGTTTTTCTCTGGAAAATGGAGAACATCTAAGAGAGTTGATGCAGTTGCTAGGATGAGTTAGAACAGAATAGAAGAAATTTCTGGCAAGTTTTTAATATAATCGTGAATTGTGTCTACTTTGAGATCGCGGCGGATATGCGAATTTGGAATGAACCATAGCGCGTTGTGATAGTCTCTCTAAGAGCTTTGTTTTGTAGAACTGTATAAAGCTATTAATTACGATATTTCACACTAAATTTTTCTCTTCTATTTTAAAAAAGTATATTTATTTAATTTTGTGGCTCTTTTAAGTGGCCTACATAGGGCTTTCTTTTTTTTTTCCTTGCATATATTATAGAAATTATATATTTTTAATGCTCATCTTTAGTTTGATTCACGGCAGTTTTAATGTTTCCGATAATATTCATTTGATACAGAAAAGTAAAATTAACTTTCTAAATAGTAGCATTTGTAAATTATCAAAGCAAATAAAGCAAGAAAAATTGAATAAGCTGTGTAATTAGATTTTTTATGATCTTTTTATGTTTGCAATTTTTTAAATATTATATTGAATATTTCTCCTTTAAAATTTGAATTTTGGCTTAAACAAATTTGTTAGCAAAATGGTGCATCTATATGAAAAATTTCATGAATATATCCCAAACACGTTTTTGAAGTAATAAACATTAAAATTTCTTCTATCAAAAAATATTTATATATTAATATATTAATATTTGTCTCTTGTATTTGCTTATATAAAACTCAATACATCCTACCTCTCATTAAGTAACATAGGAAATGAATTCACAGAAGAATAGAAACCTTCATTCAAAGCTACTTATCCCCTCAGGGTCTCACTTTTGTGAGTACGGGTGTGGCAATCCCGAGGTACCCTAGCACTTCAGGGGATCATCTTTTTGATGAGACGGGTGTCACGATCCTGGAGCCCCAGTGATCTGTCCTCTTTTCCGTCTCATATCCTCTGAGCTGAAGCTTTTTTCCTTCCTTTCTCCCTTGTGGTTTTTCTCTTCGGAGTTTGGGGCTTGCCATGACGGACTGGAACAGCCCTTGTCTCTGGTTCTGAAGTGGCGAGAAAACTGCCCACGTGTTTGCCGTGCGTGGAGACATGTGTCGCTGGAAAGGAGGGTCTGGTAGTTGAGAGGCGAGGTACTGTCCCCAACACACTGCTTTGGCCTCTGCTTCAGCTAAACGGATGGCACCTTGTCGTCCTCACGGGTGTCAATCGGCTGGTCACTAGTCCTTGTGTCAGTGGCTTGGGGATAAGCTCTCGGGAGTACCTGCTTTCGGGGAAGCCGACTGTGGGGCTTCAGTTTGCGTATAGGTCTGGCTAGCCCTAACACAGGATTCTGTGTTCCCTTGTTGGGCTCCGTGGTGGGTGGGGCGGTCGGACCCGAATCTT
>KK122379.1:67933-83208 GCA_000611955.2 Stegodyphus mimosarum
TTATGCGTATTGATTAAGACTTGATTATAAGCGCCACATTATTAAAACACAACGTGATGAAATTAATAAAAATTTAGTGGTATAGCATGTTCTATGGCACTGTAATTAATAAGAGAAAATTGGCTTGGTGTTAATATTTTTGCAAATAAGCGGATCTTGCATGAATTCAACTACTTCAATAATTTAGAACAAGTATTCATGAACTATTAACAAATATTTACAGTTTGGAAAACATTATTCAAGGTCTCGGGAATATTTTTCAATATTGATATACACTTAATATTCCTAATAAATTCAAAGCTGAGCATTGTGCATAAAAGAAAATTGATGAATCTTACCTCATTTTCTGCAGAAATTTCCACAGACGTTTTATAATTAGTTGTTTTCTTCATTTCTGCCTTAACATAGCTTGCTACAAGTACCTTACTATCTGGCATTACTTTAAAACAAATGTTATTCACGTGTTTTTCCTTGAACAAGAGAAGACCCTTTTTATTAACATCAAGAAAAGAGAAATCACTTCCAAGAGTACTTTTTAATTTTTCACGATAGCTGTATATTTCTAAATTAGAAAAATCAATTAATTTTAGCGGTACATCGGCTATAGACTCCATAGTAAACTGCGGACGTGCGGAGATTGTTATTCGTAAACCACGTGACCACTTTTCCCCTCTTCTTCTCTTGCGGAATGTATCTCATTCACTGGGTGTTTGGATGATCATTACTACCTTTAGGCTGTCTGATGATACCAAATAAATTTTCTAATACATCTTGACTTAGTCTTGATGTTAAAATGTATTTTAAATTCAATTCTTCTGTCATGTAATGAAGTAGAAACAATGTTGATTTTAATGTTACACGTAACCCTTCAGCGGTTGAATGACTAATCAAACCAAGTTTCATATTTTGTTCTTTAGTGAGCTTTTCTCATTCATCCAGAAATGACAAAAAATTTAATAATGCTGTAGGCATATTTGAATTTAAAAATAAAGCTTCTGCGGGGTATCTAGATATTATGTGAATTAATGAATTTATCTGTTTCACACACTGTATTGTACCTTCTAAATTCCCGTACAGTTTTTCTATTTCATTATGGAAGAAATTAAGGCCATTGACTACTTCATTTCCAAACAATTGAAATGCTAAATCCACTGACATCTTTTCAAAGTTATTGGGGAAAAGATGCTTTCTATTAATATGTGGCATTGCTTTTAAAGTAACAGCACCATGATCTTTCTTCCATGCACATATTATATGCTCTGGTCGCACTTCTCCATATGGTGTGTAAAATCCATATTTCAAAAAAGCGTTTCCCGTACATTTTATTAAATGTGGAAAGTCAGATATAAAATTTAACTTACGCGTTTCATCACATGGATGATTTATCTGATTGAGTACCTATACCAAATTTCTTCCATATTACTTTATTCCATGTAGCACCATCATAAGTTATAAAATCTACATATAGACCTGCATTTTCTAACAAAATTATTGCTTCTATTATCAAATCAGCAAGCAAAGTTCCTTTAATATTGTTTCATGGGACAAAAATTGCAACAATCTGCTTCCAGTCACCAACAAATGGTTGAAATAGAAATACTAATCCATGATTACTTTGCTTTTTTTCATTTCCAAAATTCCACAAATCCTACAATTTGTCCATCGGAACTCACATGCAAATTTTCAGACAACTTCATTTCATCTATCAGTAACCACCATAGAGAAAATAGGGTTCCAACCTTTGAGTTTTCACTTGATTGCCTGAAAAACAGAATCACAGAAACCAAATCCACTGTGGTAATTTTTAACGTACCTTTGAAGGCAGTTCTTTCCAACCACAATCAGAATTTTATTTTCACAGCTATGTTCATAAAGTTTGAGTCCTTTCATTCTCATTATTATGCATTCAATTAACCATTTTGGGTCACAAATCTTACCTTGAGTACTTTTACGTTTGGAGGCATTATTGTAACCATTTATAGCAAGTAATTGCTTCGGATTTGAAGAAGTGCACATTTCATTTGTTTTTTGTTCCTTCAGTTTTAAGAATAACTCTGTCATTTTTTTCTTAAAACAGCAAATCAATTTCTTTTTTCTATTATTACTTAATTTTGATTTCAAATAATTATTTTTACAAATTTTTCTTTTCAGCAATTTATTTACAATGCACACATGTTTCAGATTCATTAATCTTAATTGTAAACTTTTTACTGTATATTTGATCATGCATAATATTTACATATTTAGAATAATGCTGATTATGTTCCAAGATGGTTCCCGCTCCATTGCAGACAGATACTGAATCAACATTTTTAAGTAAAATTATTAGCTCGCTCAGAGCATTTATAGTAACAGATTGAGCTTTTTGGCCACACATGAAAACATCTGCAATTAATTCATTATTTTTTTCAATGACACTGATTAATTTTCTGACCAAAAGATACTGCAAACTTTTATCAGAAATCAGATTTAAGAATACTAAGAACTGAGGACAGCTTTTAATTTGTAATTTTGACCAAAATGGAGAAGGTAACTGGACAGTTTCTACATCATTTATCGTTAGAATTCTTGAAACGTGGCTGTTTGAAATACCAACATTTTCTTTATTCATAAATATTTTTTTTTGTCACAGTTGTTATTTTATTTCTGACTTTCCTTTCCTTCGGTAGCGGTTTATTAAAATACTTTGAAGCATTCGGAAATATGCTAGGTTTTGCTTCAGGTTTAAGCAGTGGTTTCCCTCTTGGAATTTTTATTTCTTCACCGTCAACAATATGATGGTAAAATTTATCAATAAAATGCTTTTCAAAATGCAGTTCACACATACTGTGGTGGATCGATAGTTCTGTATCTCCTCTGGAAATTCTTTTCGCCCATTCTCGACGACGTTTTTCGTCCTTAGGAGCTTGAACAGTGATGCTTTTGTGGCATTTTGGTGTTCAGACATATAGCCAGGTACCAAACACTTTCGTGAGAGTTTTGCTGACATATCAAATTAAGTTTTAGCAGCTCACAACAAAAATGAATACCCGAAATTATTAAGCAACATTATTAGCTCACTTACAGACTAGTTTCGATTTCAGTACGAAAGCGTCAGACGTCAACGATTGTAAACAAACGTCTACCTGATTTCGATGGGTCACATGTGCTGACAGCGCCCTCTATTATTTGTACGGAAAAGATTACCCTGTTTTAACATGGAGTGTATGAGGCGATAATCCCATTATATCTTCTAGTACACTATAACGGGGCTGTGATTTAATTCCACGTACTTTCAAATAAGAGATCGTTGCCATTAAAATGAAAAGAACACGCATTTAGAATTGTGAATGGGGATAAAACAAAAAGTGAAGACGAAGTTTAAGTTAGGGTTTTATGTGTATTTTTGACTATGGAATTTTATTATTACGTGTATTAAATATAACAAAATTAATGAAATGTAAACACTCCTTTCAAAAGTGCCAATTTAGCCAAAACTAGGAATTTCAGTCTAAGGTCAACTACATTTCCAATCAATCTCCAAACAACGTATTCCCCTCAGGGGCTCACTTTTGTGAGTACGGGTGTGGCAATCCCGAGGTACCCTAGCCCTTCAGGGGATCATCTTCTTGATGAGACGGATGTCACGATCCTGGAGCGTGGAACCTAGAATCGAACTTTGGCATTTTACTGGAAGACGTAAGCTGATTTTATATGATCTGAACCCCTGGATTTTGTACATTCGTTTATGTACTTGTTTAATTCATAACTATTTTAATTTCACTGTCTTTTGAGTCACTTTATATCCCATTACCTTGTGTTTGGCGCAGTATAACCATTCCTGGTTTTGCCCCAAAAAAATTTCACTTACCACCACCACCACCACCGAGTGATTTTGCTTATTTATGTTCTCAGAAATATTAGTCACTTTTACAGATACTCATCGTAAGATGGTATATTATATACACTTATAAATCAGCAGAGACAACCATATCAGATTGTATGAATGTTTAAATTAAGAAAAAAGGCATTTCCATGGAATAATTTTATTTTTCGCATAATTTTAATAAATCATACGAAACATTTTTTATACACTTCATTATTACAAATACTTTCAGCGTTTGGCTAATTTCCTTTAGCTCAGTTGTTGTTTCCAGATGCAAGCTAAAAAGTTCCTGAATATTTTTTGTTCAGTTTCTACTTCTTGTATTCTCTTCTTTTTCAAATGGTATACTCTTGGTGTTAACAAAGCATTTCTCCTGGACATTGTCATCACTGAAATTAGAGATAGACTTATAGCCTATGTCATTTGCAGTGTAATAAAATAAAAAGTACTCCCTCAATCGGTAGTTATTCAAGAATTAACAGATTCGATCCCAATAAAAGGCTATATGCTACCAAAGTACACTACTAGGTGTGCACAATGCCTAAAACACACCCATTGGTGTCCAATTTAAAAAGGTATGTCTTTTTCTGAATAACCCCTCAGGGGCTCACTTTTGTGAGTACGGGTGTGGCAATCCCGAGGTACCCTAGCCCTTCAGGGGATCATCTTCTTGATGAGACGGGTGTCACGATCCTGGAGCCCCAGTGACCATGTAGAAGGCAGAAGTTTGCACCACGCTTCCTCAGTCTTAACAGCTGAACTTACCGCAATATATCATTCACTTTTGTATGTATCAAAGCGACGGCATAAAAAGTTTATAGTTTATTCAGACTCCTACAGTGCGCTAAAAGTTTTAGAAGCTTTTTCGAAGAAGTCCTCGCTTTCTTGTTGTTTCTAGTCCTTCTGTTGAATTACAAAAGATGTCTCCCTTTCTAATAAGCAAGTACATTCATTTATGTGTTGGTGAGCCACGAAACATAAAGCGTCTCCGTTCTGGTGATCTGCTTATTGATACCGTTTCGGCCATCCAGTCTGCTTCACTTTCACGTCAAACCAAACTTGGACAAGTACCGATATCTGTGTCAGAACACAAAACACTCAACTTCTGTAGAGGTGTTATCTCGGAAATCGACCTTCTGTTTGTTTCAGAAGAAGAGTTCGTTTCCGAGTTAGCTGACCAAAAGGTTTGTGCTGCTAAGCGGATCAAGATGCGTAAGGAGGGTCAGTTGATAGACACGAAACACGTGATCCTGACCTTCAACTCGCCTGATCTGCCGAAGAATATAAAGGCTGGGTATCTTAACTGTCCCGTAAGACCCTATATCCCAAACCCTATGCGATGCTTTCAATGCCAGCGTTTCGGCCATTCCAAGATATCCTGTCGTGGCAACCTGACGTGCGCTCGATGCTCGTTGGTTGGTCACGATAGTGAAAACTGCTGCGCTGCGCCATTGTGCATTAATTGCAAAGGTGACCACCCAGCATTTTCTCGTTCATGTCCAAAGTGGAAATCGGAAAAAGAAGTTCAGGCAACCAAAGTTACTAGGAACATCTCATATGCTGAAGCCAGAAGACTAGTGCAAAGCACACAGCTGCGACAAAATACATCTTACGCAACTGCTGTTAAATCTTCTCGTACAGTTGCCACCCAAACATCATTCGTTAATCAAATAAATACCAACAGATAACAAGCAACGAGAGAAAAGACAACCCCACACATACTGTACAAAAAAAGACACAGTAATCCAAAGCAAGCCAAAAAATGTCGTTAAGAAAACAATTGAGAAAAATAGAAGTCAAAGCAATAGCTCTTTTGATGGGATGATTTCTGATTCTGTGGATTCAGACAGTATGGAAATAGAAGAGGGTCTAAAAGTTCCCATCACATCTTTTTCTGAATAAACCCCTTACTGCAACTATTTCCTTTTATTACACATTTATAATCTGCATAATATGAAAGACACAATTTACATAAAAATCTGCATAGTAGTGGTTAAATACACGGAGATGTATTAATGTCAGACGAATTTAGTTCAAAATGTATCTTACAAAAGAATACATACATTCAAGTTGCAGTTAAAAATCTATAATGGTATGTATTTATATAATAGACTAAATAACTATAAAACTAATATAAACTATAAGACTATATAACTATAAACTATAAGACTAAATTCTAACAAGAGAAAAAATCAAGTAAGATTAAAAAAATACCGTCAAACAACAAAGATAACTTACTGGATATTTAAGTAAACATTCTTATTTTATAATTCTTCTGATGACCACTCTCAGAAAATATCAAGATAGAGTGTTTTAAATATAGTTTAATTACATATGTTCTTGATACATTTACATATCACTTTACTGTATCCCCCTCAGGGGCTCACTTCTGTGAGTCCAGATATGGCAATCCCGATGTACCCTAGCCCTTCAGGGGATCATCTTGGTGAGGCGGGTGTCATGATCCTGGAGCCTCAGTGATCTATCCTCTTTTCCGTCTCTTCTCCTATGAGCTAAAGCTCATAGGCCATGAGCTTCTTCCTTCCATTCTGACTTATGGTTTTCCTCCTTGAAAGTTCGGGCTCGTTATTAGAAACTGGTGCCTCTCTTGTCTCTAGGTTTCGAATGGTGAGAAAACTGCCCACGTGCTTGCCGTGCGTAGAGACTCTTGTCGCTAGAAAGGAGGTCCTGGTAGTTGAGGGACGAGGTACTGTCCGCAACACGTTGCTTTGGCCTCTGCTTCAGCTAAGCGGGTGGCACCTTGTCACGGGTGTCAATCGGCTGGTCACTAGTCCTTGTGTCAGTGGCTTGGGGATAAGCTCTCGGGAGTACCTGATTTCAGGAAAGTCGACTGTAGGGCTTCAGTTTGCGTATAGATCTAGCTAGCCCTAATGCAGGAATCTGTGTTCCCTTGTTGGGCTCCGTGGTGGGTGGGGCGGTCGCACCCGAATCTTTGTGCTCTTCAATATGGCGTCTTACAAAATATATCTAATAAGTCACCTCGAATTTAGTCCCGTTGTTTCAAGCGCGAATGCTCCTGAAACGCCAACTGTTAAAAAAGTGCGTACTGAAACAGATGTGAGTAGTCCTATTAATTGTCCACGTTTCCTTTTCGTCTCAAGTCCTTCTGGCGAAATGCAAAAGATGTCTCGATTTGTAATAAACAAATATATTCATTCTTGCATAGGTGAGCCAAGAAACATAAAGCTTCTTCGGTTTGGAGATTTGCTTATTGACACAACTTCGGCTATACAGGCTGCCTGCCTCCTTAGATTAACCAAGCTCGAGCAAATTGATGTAACTGTATCAGCACACAAAACATTTAACTATTGTAGAGGCGCAATTTCGGAAGGCGACCTTCTGTCCGTTTCCGAAGAAGAGTTCGTTTCCGAGTTTCGTTCAGTGTAGGGGGATAATCCTTCCCATTTTTTGTAACTCTGTCAAGAGAAGGAGTAAATGCCATGTTTAGAGCTCCTCGCTTCATATATGAGAGGGCAGACTGAGAACTCTTCGTAGTTATTGCAGATCTCACAGAAGGAATGGTTACAAATGTATATATCAATAAAGCAGTGAAATCGACTACTGATATTATTTTGAAGGCAGCTGCAATTTCTATACCTATGACATCAGGGAAAGTAAGAAAATATCCAAAGCCGTGGTGGAACCGTGAGTGCTAGGAAACACTGAGACGTCAAAGAAAAGCTTGCGGAATTCTCCGTAGTTACCCACCCCTCAGGGGCTCACTTTTGTGAAAACGGGTGTGGCAATCCTGAGTACCTAGCTCTTCAGGGGTCATCTTCTTGATGAGACGGGTGTCACGATCCTGGAGCCCCAGTGATCTATCCTCTTTTCCGTCTCCTCTCCTCTGAGCTGAAGCTTTCTTCCTTTCTCCCTTGTGGTTTTCCTCCTCGGAGGTTGGGGCTTCCTATGACAGACTCTAACAGCCCTTGTCTCTAGTTTTCGAATGACGAGAAAACTGCCCACGTGTTTGCCGTGCGAGGAGACCCGTGTCGCTGGAAAAGAGGGTCCTGGTAGTTGAGGGGCGAGGTACTGTCCCCAACACACTGCTTTGGCCTCCGCTTCAGCTAAACGTGAGGCGCCTTGTTGTCCTCACGGGTGTCAATCGGCTGGTCACTAGTCCTTGTCTCAGTGGCTCGGGGATAAACTCTCGGAAGTACCTGCTTTCGGGAAAGCCGACTGTGGGGCTTCAGTTTGAATATAGGTCTGTCTAGCCCTAACACAGGATTCTGTGTTCCCTTGTTGGGCTCCGTGGTGGGTGGGGCGGTTGGACCCGAATCATTTCTTCCTCCAATATAGCAAAACCTGAAATCTACTCAATTACGAATTTCCTTAACGTCAATCACGAAGCTCAAAGCGCAAATTCTGAAAAACCAACTGCAAAGAAAATACGTACCGATGGAAATGCGAATAGTGGAAAGAATTGGCCTCGCTTCCTTGTTGTCTCTAGTCCTTCTGGCGAGCTGCAAAAGATGTCTCCTTTCGTAATAAACGAATACATCCATTCTTGTATTGGTGAGCCTAGAAATATAAAGCGTCTCCGCTCTGAAGACTTGCTTATTGATACAATTTCCGCCACCCAGTCTGCATCTTTACTTCAAGTAACCAAACTTGGCCAAGCAAATGTCACTGTAACATCACACAAGACATTGATTGTTTGTCGCGGTGTAATCTCGGAAGTCGACCTTCTGTATGTTCCTGAAGTAGAAATCGCATCCGAGCTATCTGACCAAAACGTCTGTGGTGCTAAGCGGATCAAGATCCGTAAGGAAGGCCAGTTGATCGACACGAAATACGTGATCCTGACCTTCAACTCGCCTGATCTGCCTAAAAATATTAAGGCCGGATACCTAAATTATCCAGTAAGACCATATATTCCAAACCCCATGCGATGCTTCCAATGCCAGCGCTTCGGTCATTCTAAGATGTCTTGTCGTGGCAGCATCACATGCGCCCGATGCTCACAGATTGGTCATGATTGTAAGAACTGCACCGCTGTGCCTTTATGTGTAAATTGCAAGGGTGAACACCCAGCATTTTCTCGCCTCTGCCCGAAATGGAAATTTGAAAACGAAGTGAAGACTACAAAAGTTACAAGGAACATCTCATGTGCTGAAGCCAGAAGGTTAGTCCAAAGCATACAGGTTAGACCAAATACATCTTACGCCAGTGCTCTTAAATCATCTCGTACAGTTGCCACCCAAACATCAGTTGGTATACAGACTCTACCAAATAAAACCCAACCGATTATTAGCAGCAAGAAAAAAGAAAACCCAACACATACAGTGGTGGCCAAAATTTTTGATACTTTTGGAAATTTTTATGTTTTTGAACTTTGTATGCTTATAGGAAATGTTACGTTTCGCAAAATGCAAACTTGTATATATCATTTTAAAGAGAATTTATTATGAATTCAACACAAAACACAAAATTCAAGTATTTGCAATACAAAAAAAGTTATATGTACTTTAATATAAATAAAAAACACAGTTATGAAGTGGTTTGTAATATCTAGCTTTCCTGGCCAATCACTGTTCTTGTTCTGAGAACCAAATAAATGTTAGTAACTGCCAGTAGAAGCTGGCATCATGTTTACACTTGAAACAATTCATTAGTTTGCTTTGTTCTGTAGAAGGAGGACCTGTTTCTTATACATTGCAATTACAAGTAGGAATTTTTGTAAAAATTTTTAATATTTAGTCAAGAAGCAATGACATCAAATAAAAGAGTAGATTGGACACCTAGAAAGAGATGTAATTTTATTGTGTTACGAGAAAGTGGTCTTTCCTATGTTGAAATTGCAAGACAGGTGGGTGGTTCAGTGACTACATCTGGAGTCCGAAAGTTTTGTTTACGATATCAGGAAACAAATTCAATAAAAAACAAAGAAGGAAAAGGCCGAAAGAGGTGCACCACATCTATTGATGCAGAAGAATAAAAAGACTATGTCTCCAAGATAGAAAAATGTCATCAGCGGCAATCAGAAGTGATCTGAATGATGCCGGTGTTTCTGTCAGTTCAAGAACAATCAGGAGAAGATTAACAGATGTTGGACTGAGAGGTAGAATTCCACGAAAAAAGCCTTATCTTAATTTTCAACAACGAAAAAAAGGACTATAGTGGGCAAAGGAATACATTAATTGGACAGATGATCAGTGGTCACAAGTTATATGGAGTGATGGAACTAAGATATCGTTATTCAGTAGTGATGGGCGAAAATATGTAAGAGCTACATCCTGACTGCATTCAAGCAACTGTAAAGAACCTAGTTAGTGTTATGATTTGGTCATGCATGTCAGCAAATGGTATTGGTCGCCTTCATGTCATCGATGGGACACTGAATGCCAGAAAATACATTGACACTATTCTAGAACCAAAACTTCTACCTTCCATCAGAGATCTCTTTCCCAACAATGCTTCGTTTATTTTTCAGCAGGATTCTGCTCCTTGCCACAAGGCCAAAATATCGAAAGAGTGGTTTCGTATAAAGAGCACTAAATTGTTGTCATGGCCAGGAAACAGTCCTGACCTCAATCCTATCGAAAATTTGTGGCACCGTTTGAAAACACTTGTCCGAATGAGGTGCCCATCAAATAAAAGGGAATTAATTGAGGCTATAATTATTTCCTGGCATCATGTAATAATGAAAGAAGAGCTTAAAACTTTTGTCAGCTCAATGAAACTTCGATGTGAAGCTGTAATCAAAAATAAAGGGTACCCTACTAAGTACTGATAGCTCACTGCATCATCACTATCTAATGTATATCAATAACTATTATCGTTTAACTTTTTTTGTATTGCAAATAATTGAATTTTTAGTTTTGTATTAAATTCAATAATACAAGTTTGCCTTTTGTGAAGCGTAAAGTTTTCTATAAGCAAACAAAGTTCAAAAACATAGAAATTTCCAAAAGTGTCCACAGTTTTGGCCACCACTGTATAGTACAAAGAAAAGAAACCGTAATTGAAAGGAAACCCAAAAATCTCACTCAGAAAACAGTTAATAAAAATAGAAGCCCCAGCAACAGCTCTCTCGACGGGATTATTTCTGAATCTGTTGATTCAGATAGTATGGAAATAGAAGAGGGTCTAGAAGTTCCCACTCATCTCCTCCCACGAAAAGCTAAAAAGCAGCACAGAAGGAACAAACATCAATCATAATGGCCATCCTCGTGTCATGGAACTGTCGCGGTTTCCACCGAAATTTGCTCGATATCAAATCCATAATCAATGATTATCATCCTGTGTGCTTAGCAATACAAGAAACAAATTGAAACCAGAACAACAAGCAAAACTTCGGAGGTTCTCTTTCCTGAGGAAAGAAAATCTTGCAGGTGATCGTGCCAGTGGGGGTGTAGGCCTCCTCACCTCACTGGATTATCCAACAAATGCACTTTCTTTCACGACAACCCTCCAAGTTGTTGCTATCCAAGCAAATTTTCACATTGTTGTTTCAGTTGTTTCTCTGTTATTTGCCTCCAAATGAACACATTGATCAGCAGGATTTAAATGATCTTATACAGCAGCTGCCTGTGCCATTTATTATATTAGGGGATTTTAATGGCCATAGTCCGCTCTGGGAAAGTAAAGATACAAACTCCCGAGGAAGACAAATTAAGCAGATGATCCAAGATCATAGCCTTTGTCTCCTGAATAATGGGCAGAGTACATACTTCCATGAACCTTCAAGGACATTCCACGCTCTCGACCTTGCCATCTGTTCACCATCTCTGTTGCCATTTTGCACTTTTAGTGCTGAAAATGTCCTTTACAATAGCGATCATTACCCCATTTTTGTATCTCTTGTACGAAGAGGAGCAAACCCCATTTCCAGAGCCCCACGTTTCATACTTGATAGGGCAGACTGGGAACTCTTCTTTTCCACTGCAGAGCTGATGGGGAACACGGTAGAAGATGTGCATATCGATGACGCAGTTGAAGCAGTTACTAATACTGTTATACAGGCAGCTATGCCCTCCATTCCTAGAACATCAGGAAAAATGCTGAAGTATCCAAAACCCTGGTGGAATCGTGACTGTCATGAAGCGCTGAAAAAACAGAGAAACTACGGGAAATTTTTCGTAGGTGTCCTTCTCTGCAAAAACTTATAGCGTTTAAAAGAGCCAAAGCAAATGCACGAAAAGTAAGAAGGCAGAGCCAGAGGGATTCCTGGATTTCATATGTGTCTTCAATAACATCGTCTACGTGTAGTAAGCGAGTTTGGGAAAGAGCTAAAAAAGCATGCGGAATATATAAAGACCACTTGCTTTCCTTTTTGGAAAAAGATGGCCAAGTGCTTAGCTCCATAGAAGAAATTGCAAATGCTATTGGTGAGACGTTCGAGGTGTGCCTCAAGGCTCTGTTCTTAGCGTCACTCTATTTGGTCTGAAAATTAACTCTGTATTAAAAGAACTTCCACTAACTATTTTAGGATCTTTGTATGTTGACGACCTCGAGATTAGTTGTCGAGGGGCAGATATGAGGCATATAGGGAGGCAACTGCAGATCACATAGAATAAAATCCACGAATGGTCAGTCAACCAAGGATTTACGTTTTCTGAACAGAAGACCGTCTGGGTGCATTTTTGTAGAAAGAGAGGACTCCATCCTCAGCCTGAATTACACCTTAATAGATCTATCATTCCAGTTGCACTTGAGGCAAAATTTTTAGGAGTGATATTCGACCAGAAACTGACTTTCCTTTCTCATGTTTTACAGCTGAGAAAGAAGTGTATGAAAGTACTTAATCTACTAAAAGTCCTGGCAAATACCTCCTGGGGTGCTGATGGATGCTCCATGCTTCGCATCTATAGAGCTCTTGTCCGCACTAGACAGGACTTTGGCTCAGTTATCTACGGATCAGCTCGGTCTTCTGTGTTCCTAAAACTAGATCCTGTGCATCATCAATCTCTGAGGATTTGTTCTGGAGCTTTCAGGACATCTCCTGTCCAGAGTCTTTATGTTCATTGTCATGAACCATCACTTCGTTTCAGGCGTGAGCAGTTGTCTGTTTTGCATTATTTTAGCATTTTATCACAACCTGACAATCTGAATAGGCTAGCTTTGACTGATAACAGCTGTGACATTTTATTTGATGCACGGCTATCCTGTGTGGCTTCGTTTTCTTTGAGAGTTCGCTCTCTGATCGAGGAACTCTCCCTGTCTGATATATCCCCCCAAGCCATACCATACTTTGAAATTCCTCCTTGGGAACAGGCAGGAATCCCGATTCTTGAAATTTTTCCCCATCACATCAAAAAAAAACACTAACACTGTCATCTATACCCAACTTTTTGCTGATCACAGGTATAAATATCAAGAATATGTTCCAATATACACAGATGGTTCGAAGTCAACTTCTCATGTCGGGACGGCATTTGTAATTGGTGACCACGTAGAAGGCAAAAGTTTGCACCACGCTTCCTGAGTCTTAACAGCTGAACTTACTGCAATATATCATTCACTTTTGTACGTATCAAAGCGACGGTAGAAAAAGTTTATAATTTATTCAGATTCCTACAGCGCGCTAAAAGTTTTGGAGGTTTTTCAAACATCCATAATCCGGTAATTTTTGATATCCTCAAACTGAATTTAAACTTAACAAGGCTCGGATTTGAAATCCTCTATTGCTGGGTTCCCGGGCATACCGGTATAAAAGGTAATGAGCGGGCAGATGTCGTCGCAAAATCAGCTGAGAAAAAGTTTATAGTTTATTCAGATTCCTACAGCGCGCTAAAAATTTTAGAAGTTTTTCGTACACCCATAATCCGGTAATTTTTGATATCCTGAAACTGAACTTAAATTTAACAAGGCTCGGATTTGAAATTCTCTATTGTTGGGTTCCCGAGTATACTGGTATAAAAGGTAATGAGCGGGCAGATGTCGTCGCAAAATCAGCTGTTGAAATATCCAGTCGCCTCATCCCTATCACAGACAGTTTTATCCAGCAAAAGATATTGGAAAAATAGCAGCAGTTTTGGATGTTCAGTCTTTTAACAAATTAAAGAGCGTGAAACCTAGAATCGAACTTTGGCATTTTACAGGAAGACGTAAGGAGGAAGTTCTTTTGACTAGACTTAGAATCGGTCACACCAGAATGACACATAAGTATCTCTTAAGTGCTGATAATAAGACTCTGTGCTCAAAATGTGGTGTATGTTTAACAGTCCGTCACCTTTTAATTGAATATCCATCTTTTAATAGTGTTCGTCAGAAACATTTTAACAGCTGTGCCCCTCAGGGGCTCACTTTCTCCAACGTGAATGATAAGACTTCTAAATGGAGTCTTTGCAGCTAATTGAATTTTATAATAGTAATATCTTCACGTTTGTAAATGCTTGTGATGGGTAGAGTCGTTGGCTATGCTGGCTGTCGTACCCATGGTTCCAGGTTTGAATCCCATAAGGCCCCTCAGGGGCTCACTTTTCTGAGTACGTGTGTGGCAATCCCGAGGTACCCTAGCCCTTCAGAGGGTCATCTTCTTGGTGAGACGGGTGTCACGATCCTGTAGCCTCAGTGATCTGTCCTCTTTTCCGTCTCCTCTCCTCTGAACTGTAACTTCTCTCTTTCTTTTCTCCCTCGTGGTTCTCTTCTTCGGAGGTTGGGGCTCGTTATGAGCCACTGGAGCAATCCTTGTCTCTAGTTTGCATGTGGCGAGAAAACTGCCTGCGCTTTTGCCGTGCGCAGCGACCCGTGTCAATGGAAAGGAAAATCCTGGTAGTTAAGGGGCGAGGTACTGTCCCCAACACACTGCTTTGGCCTCTGCTTCAGCTAGACGGGCGGCACTTCGTTGTCCTCACGAGTGTCAATCGGCTGGTCTCCCGATCCTGTGTTGGCGGCTTGGGGATAAGCTCTCGGCAGTTCCTGCTTTCGGGAAAGCTGACTGTGGGCTTAAGATTGCGTATAGACCCGGTTAACCCTGGCGCAGGTATCTGCGTCCCCTTGTTGGACTCCGTGGTGGGTGGGGCTGCCGAGTCCGAATCTTAACTTCTTTTCAATATGGCATACTCAAATTTAACAAATACAAATGAACACAATTACGCGTCAAAAAGAATAAAAACAATTGTAAATGCAAATCCAGATGTAACTCCAGCAGCTCCACCAAAATTTCTTGTCATAAACGACTCTACATGCAATCTCAAAAAGCTGTCACCATTCCTTATTCAAAAGTACATTCAGTCTTCAATTGGCGAACCTAAGAATATCGAAAGGTTGCGCTCTGGAGATCTTCTCGTCGAAACTACGTCGAAACTGTAGCTACCCAATCTGCAACACTCCTTGGCTTGGAGAAACTTGGACAAATCGATGTTAATGTGTCAGTACATAACACACTAAATTTTTCTCGTGGTGTTATCTCAGAGATCGACCTCCTTTCCGTTTCAGAAGAAGAGGA
>KK122379.1:87033-103225 GCA_000611955.2 Stegodyphus mimosarum
TGGCTGACATTTTAAGTTTACACCGAAAATTAAAAAGGTGTGGATATGAGATCTTTTACTGCTGGGTACCTGGCCATGTAGGCATAAAAGGGAATGAGCTGGCAGACGAAACAGCAAAGTCTGCAACTGTTTTATTGAACGAGTTTGTCCCTTACAGTGATATTAAAACTGCCATTAAACAAGAAATATTAAATAAATGGCAATTATCTTGGGATGGTTTGTTGTTAAATAAGCTGAGGAATGTAAAAAGTAAAGTAGAAAACTGGGAGACCACTAGAAACCGTAGGGAAGAAGTTTTGCTAACTCGTTTAAGAATTGGTCACTCACGAGACACGCACAGTTACCTTTTGAAGGCGGAGAGTGAGCCTCTTTGTTCAAGTTGTAAGAGTGTTTTGTCCGTGCGTCATTTTTTAATTGAATGTCCTGGTTTTAACCAACTTCGTTTAAAGTATTTTAGCTACTGTGACTTGCCTCTTGACCGTATTATTGGGAAAGAGGTAAATGACAATTTGTTTGATTATCTGAAAGAGACGGGTTTTTATTGTTTAATTTGACTTCTTTTTAATGTTGTTACTTGGAATTTTAATGCTGTAATTTTAATGTATCATACTTTGTGTTTTTTATTCATGTTTCATAACAATTCATCATTTTCTCTCATCGTTCGTTTTAAAAGTGCCATAAAGTTTTAAATCTGTTCTTGTTTGTTTGTGAAACTTTTTTAACACGTTTTTGGGCGCACATAACCTAAAAGGTTTTGCGCCAGGAAATCCATTACCATACCATACCTTTCCACCACAGCTTGTTAGATCCAAGAGTTGTAGCATCTGATCCTCTGGAAATGATGTCGGCTGGGTTCATTTCTGAAGACACATGTCCCCACTGTTAGTTAGAAGTAAGCTGTTGAGACTCTATTACTCACAAAGGTTTTCAAAAGATGTGATGCTGTATCAATACAGGCTAAAGCAATGCTTGAATCTGATCAGTGCTTAACGTCACCAATTTTGAGTTTCAAAGCTTCTAAAACCTCTTGCATAAGTTTGGACAGGAGTAGACATGCTGATAGTTCTAATCTAGGAATAGTCATAGTCTTGACTGATACTACGCGAGATTTGCTACAAAGAAGTTTACTACAATATTCACCAGGGCTTGTAATGCTTTGAAGATATATCACTGTACCAAGTGCCTTCTCGGAGGCATCCACAAATCCTTGTAAAATGAGTATTGAAAAAGTCTCTTTTAAGATGCAATGAGGTACTTGAATATTTTTTATATTGTGAAGGGTTTTAATTATCAAATTCCATTCAATGGCAATAGGTGGTGGTAACTGTTCCGCCCAATTTAGCTTAAACAACCAAAGTGCTTGCATGAATATCTTTGCCTTGCTAATAATAGGGCCGAGTAGGCCTAAAGGATCATATAATCGCGCTATTTGAGATAAAACATCTCTTTTCGTAACATCAGGCTTTTCATTAACAATAACTTTTTAGTGAAATATATCCTTATTATTACACAACATACCTAACATCTTCACGGTTGTATTACTATTACGATCAAATGAATAATTCTGTAAATCAGAGTTCTGCGAATCAAAACTAGTACACCACTTGTGTAGCTTCATTCCTCCTCTTTGGAGCAATTCTGTCAAATCTTGCTGGAGCTTGATGCATTCCTTCAAATTCAAAGATCCAGTAAGACAGTCGTTTACACAGAAATCTTCCAAGACCACTTTCGATTCTATAGGAAAATATTCTTCATCCTTCACTAATTATTGAAGAGTCCTTTGTGCCAAATATTGTAGCACATGATGTGCCATAAGTTACCGTTTTGAGTCTACATATTTCTATAGGCTTATCTTCATATTCTTTCCAAAGTATTTTTTGATCTTTGGTCTGCGATAGCAATATTTCAATTTGTCGAAACATCTTCTCCATATCGGCAATAAATGCATAAATGTGTTTTTTAAACCGTATCATGATGGAAAAAAGTTCCTCTTGAATCATTCCACCTTTACATAATATGTCGTTCAATGAAGAACCATTTGTAGTTTTGGTACTCGAGTCGAACACGACGCGTAACTTTGTTGTTTTCATACCAGGTTTCAGCACGCCATGATGAGGAAGAAAATATCCTCCTTCAGTTTCTGAATAGTCTTCCATCTTTTCTATATGATTTAATGATTCATATTCCCTTAAAAATGAAACATAAAGTTCTTTCATTACAGAATGACTTGACAAACGTTTCCACAATTGATTCAGTCTTTCTTCAACGATTTCTTTTGAATCCCCTAATTGTATGTGTTCACCAATATCTGGCATGAACGGCATTTTAACCGCATATCTTCCATCCGCATGTCGGTAAAATGAGTTTTCAAAATGTTCATTGCAGTAATTTAATTCGGAATTAACTGTAGGTTTAGTTTCATTTACTTCTTCAACTTCCCAGAATGCCCCTCAGGGGCTCACTTTTGTGAGTACGGGTGTGGCAATCCCGAGGTACCCTAGCCCTTCAGGGGATCATCTTCTTGATGAGACGGGTATCACGATCCTGGAGCCCCAGTGATCTATCCTCTTTTCCGTCTCCTCTGCTCTGAGCTGAAACTTTCGTCCTTCCTTTCTCCCTTGTGGTTCTCCTCTTCGGAGGTTGGGGCTCGCTATGACAGACTGGAACAGCCCTTGTCTCTGGTTCTGAAGTGGCGAGAAAACTGCCCACGTGTTTGCCGTGCGTGGAGACCCGTGTCGCTGGAAAGGAGGGTCCTGGTAGTTGAGGGGCGAGGTACTGTCCCCAACACACTGCTTTGGCCTCTGCTTCAGCTAAACGGGTGGCACCTTGTCGTCCTCACGGGTGTCAATCGGCTGGTCACTAGTCCTTGTGTCAGTGGCTTGGGGATAAGCTCTCGGGAGTTCCTGCTTTCGGGAAAGCCGACTGTGGGGCTTCAGTTTGCGTATAGGTCTGGCTAGCCCTAACACAGGAATCTGTGTTCCCTTGTTGGGCTCCGTGGTGGGTGGGGCGGTCGGACCCGAATCTTCTTCCTTTCATTATGGAAAACCACAAAATTTATATTATAAGTCATCCAGAATCTAGTCCTGTCGTTTCGAATCCGCCTATAACGTCAACTAATAAAAAAGCACGTACCGATGCAAATGCCAAGGAAACTAATTGTCCTCGCTTTCTTGTTGTTTCTAGTCCTTCTGGTGAATTACAAAAGATGTCTCCCTTTCTAATAAGCAAGTACATTCATTCATGTGTTGGTGAGCCACGAAACATAAAGCGTCTCCGTTCTGGTGATCTGCTTATTGATACCGTTTCGGCCATCCAGTCTGCTTCACTTTCACGTCAAACCAAACTTGGACAAGTACCGATATCTGTGTCAGAACACAAAACACTCAACTTCTGTAGAGGTGTTATCTCGGAAATCGACCTTCTGTTTGTTTCAGAAGAAGAGTTCGTTTCCGAGTTAGCTGACCAAAAGGTTTGTGCTGCTAAGCGGATCAAGATGCGTAAGGAGGGTCAGTTGATAGACACGAAACACGTGATCCTGACCTTCAACTCGCCTGATCTGCCGAAGAATATAAAGGCTGGGTATCTTAACTGTCCCGTAAGACCCTATATCCCAAACCCTATGCGATGCTTTCAATGCCAGCGTTTCGGCCATTCCAAGATATCCTGTCGTGGCAACCTGACGTGCGCTCGATGCTCGTTGGTTGGTCACGATAGTGAAAACTGCTGCGCTGCGCCATTGTGCATTAATTGCAAAGGTGACCACCCAGCATTTTCTCGTTCATGTCCAAAGTGGAAATCGGAAAAAGAAGTTCAGGCAACCAAAGTTACTAGGAACATCTCATATGCTGAAGCCAGAAGACTAGTGCAAAGCACACAGCTGCGACAAAATACATCTTACGCAACTGCTGTTAAATCTTCTCGTACAGTTGCCACCCAAACATCATTCGTTACGCAGCCTTCATCAAATAAATACGAACAGATAACAAGCAACCAGAGAAAAGACAACCCCACACATACTGTACAAAAAAAAGACACAGTAATCCAAAGCAAGCCAAAAAATGTCGTTAAGAAAACAACTGATAAAAATAGAAGCCAAAGCAATAGCTCTTTTGATGGGATGATTTCGGAATCTGTGGATTCAGACAGTATGGAAATAGAAGAGGGTCTAGAAGTTCCCAGGCATCTCCTCCCACGAAAAACTAAAAAGCAGCACAGAAAGAACAAACAGAAATCATAATGGCCACCCTCGTCTCTTGGAACAGTCGCGGCTTCCACCGAAATTTGACAGAAATAAAAGATATCATGAATGCTCATCATCCTGTATGCTTCGCTCTACAGGAGACTAACCTGAAACCGGAACAGCCAGCAAAGCTTCGGAGGTTTTCTTTCGTCAGGAAAGATAATATTGCAGGTGAGCGTGCCAGTGGAGGTGTGGGCCTCCTCACCTCACTGGACTATCCATCCAATGCACTTTCTCTGACAACATCCCTCCAAGTTGTCGCTGTGCAGATAAATTTCAATATCGTATTTTCCGTGGTTTCAGTTTATTTGCCACCAAATGAGCACATTGATCAAGAGCTTTTAAATGAGCTTGTAAAGCAGCTGCCTGAACCTTTTCTTCTTATGGGAGACTTTAATGGGCACAGTCCGCTATGGGGAAGTAAAGACACCAATTCACGAGGAAGACAAATTGAGCAGCTGATCGAAGATCACAGCCTTTGTCTCCTCAATACCGGGCAGGACACATACTTCCACGAGCCTACAAGAACATTCCACGCTATTGATCTTGCCATTTGTTCACCATCTCTGCTGCCATATTGCACTTTTAGTGTCGGCAATGATCTCTACAGCAGCGATCATTACCCCATCTTTGTATCTCTCGCACGAAGAGGAGCAAACTCCATGCCAAGGCCCGTTCGATTTATATTTGAAAGGGCAAACTGGGACCTCTTCTCTTCTGTTGCTGACCTCACAGAGGAAATGGTAGAAAATGTGCAAATCGATGATGCTGTGGAATACATTACTAATGTTATAAACCAGGCAGCTGTGCTTTGTATCCCCAGAACATCGGGTAAATTGCTAAAATATTCTAAACCTTGGTGGAACCGTGACTGTCAGGAAGCACTTCAAAAACAGAGAAAAGCTTGGGGAATCTTTCGCAGATACCCTACTTTGCGAAACTATTTAGCATTCAAAAGAGCCAAAGCAAATGCGAGAAAAGTAAGACGGCAGAGCCAGAGGGATTCCTGGATTTCATATGTGTCAAGAATAACATCCTCTACACCAAGTAAACGAGTTTGGGAGAGAGTTAAAAAAGCATGTGGAATATATAAAGACCACTCACTTTCCTTTTTGGAAAAAGATGGCCGAGTGATTAGCTCCATAGAAGAAATTGCAAATACTATTGGTGAGACATTTTCTGCCGTTTCTTCCAGCAGAAATTATTCTCCCGCATTTCTTGTTATTAAGCAGCGCTCCGAAAAAAATCCCATAGCTTTCAATTCCTCCAACTCTGAACCCTACAATAGGGATTTTACTATGCTTGAGTTAAAGAGAGCTTTGTTCCAGACACGCAAATCTTGTCCGGGTCTTGACGGCGTGAGCTACGATATGCTGAAGCATCTATCCTATAAGTCACTGAACGCCCTTCTCACTCTTTACAACAGGGTGTGGAAGGAGCATACTTTTCCCAGTGCATGGAGGAGAGCTGTTGTCATTCCTATCGCTAAGCCAGGAAAAGACTCGCGGAATCCCTCGAATTATCGGCCAATAGCCCTTACTAGCTGCATATGCAAACTGTTTGAAAAGATGGTAAACAGCCGCCTAGTGTATTTCTTAGAAAAGAATAGTGTACTATCACCTTATCAAAGTGGTTTCCGAAAGGGAAGGACCACTATAGATAATATGCTCCTTTTGGAGACATCTATTCGTAAAGCTTTCCTTAGAAGAAACCATCTTGTCTCTATTTTTTTTGACATTGAAAAAGCTTATGATAAGGCATGGAGGTATGGGATCCTTCGTGATCTCCATGATAGTGGCTTGCGTGGCAACCTACCATTTTTCATTCAGAATTTTTTGAATGCTAGGACCTTCCAAGTTAAGATTGGCTCTGTTTTGTCAAAAAGCTTTGAACAAGAAGAGGGTGTGCCTCAAGGCTCTGTTCTTAGTGTCACTTTATTTAGTCTGAAAATCAACTCTGTATTAAAAGAACTTCCTCGAACTATTTTAGGATCTTTGTATGTTGACGACCTCCAGATTAGTTGTCGAGGGGCAGATATGAGACATATAGAGAGGCAGCTGCAGATCGCATTGAATAAGATCCACGAATGGTCAGTCAAGCAGGGATTTACGTTTTCTGAACAGAAGACCGTCTGCGTGCATTTTTGTAGAAAGAGAGGTCTCCATCCTGAGCCTGAATTATACCTTAATGGATCTATCATTCCAGTTGCACCTGAAGCAAAATTTTTAGGAATGGTATTCGACCAGAAACTAACTTTCCTTTCCCATGTTTTACAGCTGAGAAAGAAGTGCATGAAAGCACTTAATATACTAAAAGTCCTGGCGAATACCTCCTGGGGTGCTGATCGATGCTCCATGCTTCGCATCTATAGAGCGCTTGTCCGCTCTAGACTGGACTATGGCTCAGTTATCTACGGATCAGCTCGGTCTTCTGTGTTGCTAAAACTAGATCCTGTGCATCATCAAGCTCTGAGGATTTGTTCTGGAGCTTTCAGGACATCTCCTGTTCAGAGTCTTTACGTTGATTGCCATGAACCATCACTTAGTTTGAGGCGTGAGCAGTTGTCTCTCTTGCATTATTTTAGCATCTTATCACAACCTGACAATCCTAATAGGCTAGCTTTGACTGATAACAGCTGTGACACTTTATTTGATGCACGGCCATCCTGTGTGCCTCCGTTTTCTTTGAGAGTTCGCCCTCTGATCGAGGAACTCTCCCTGTCTGATATATCCCCCCAAGCCATGCAATACTTTGAAATTCCTCCTTGGGAACAGGCAGGAATCCAGATTCTTGAAATTTTTTCGCATCAGATGAAAAAACACACTAACAATGTCATCTACACCCAACTTTTTGCTGATCACAGGTATAAATATCAAGAATATATTCCAATATACACAGATGGTTCAAAGTCAACTTGTCACGTTGGGACGGCATTTGTAATTGGTGACCATGTAGAAGGCAGAAGTTTGCACCACGCTTCCTCAGTCTTAACAGCTGAACTTACCGCAATATATCATTCACTTTTGTACGTATCAAAGCGACGGCAGAAAAAGTTTATAATTTATTCAGATTCCTACAGCGCGCTAAAAGTTTTAGAAGCTTTTTCGAACACCCATAATCCGGTAATTTTTGATATCCTGAAACTCAACTTGAAATTAAAAATGCTCGGATTGGAAATTCTCTATTGCTGGGTTCCCGGGCATACCGGTATAAAAGGTAATGAGCGGGCAGATGTCGTCGCAAAATCAGCTGTAGAAATATCCAGTCACCTCATCCCTATCACAGACATTAGTAGTTTTATAAAGCAAAAGATATTGGAAAAATGGCAGCAGTTTTGGGATGTTCAGTCTTTTAATAAATTAAAGAGCGTGAAACCTAGAATCGAACTTTGGAAATTTACTGGAAGACGTAAGGAGGAAGTTCTTTTGACAAGACTTAGAATCGGTCACACCAGAATGACACATAAATATCTTTTAAATGCTGACATTGAGCCCCTGTGCTCAAAATGTGGTGTATGTTTAACTGTCCGTCACCTTTTAATTGAATGTCCATCTTTTAATAGTATTCGTCAGAAATATTTTAACAGCTGTGACTTACCTCTCGACCATTTAATTGGAAGAGAGGTTAATCGTAACTTATTTTTCTATTTAAAAGACATTGGTGTTTACCACCTCATCTAAACTGATTTTAATTTTGTATGTTAGTTTCAAGACTTGTGATTTTAACTGATTTTATATGACCTCATCCTCTGGATTTTGTACATTCTTTTACCTACTTGTTTAATTCATACCTATTTTAATTTCATTGTCCATATCACTTTTTATCTCATCACCTTGTGTTTGGCGCAGTATAATCATTTCTGGTTTTGCGCCAAAATTTCACCCACCACCACCACTTCCCAGAATGATTTGACTAAGTTGTTTAATGAATTAATCTCTGTTGACAGAAAACAATAATTTAAGCCATAATTTTTTACATTTGGAATTCTAATGCTTCCAAAAACTAAAAAGCCGAAGCAGTTGTTTTGAAAAAGTAACTCATTATCTTCTAAGCGTATTTTATCTGTTTTTAAAAATTCCGGTTCTAATAACAAATCTACCTTTTTTGCCTTGAAAAATTCGTCATCAGCTAACTTTATTCCCTATTTAATTGCGAAATATCAATAGATTTTCATGGTGTTATGGCTTTCGTAATGGATGCCATTTTTGATTGCACGTGTTTCTAATACACAATTATATTGAATGTAGTTTACACGATGAGAAATTTTAGTTAGCAAGTCCGCGTGAATAAAAATCAAGAAAGTCATATCACAGCTATGGAAACATAACGCAGGGGAAGAGAGGAGAGGTGAGCGCATGCTTCATCGACAGCAGCCAGGAACAGAGTAACCAGTCCGAATTTTCCTGTAGTGGAGAAGAGGGAGAAACTTGTAGCGCCCTCTCTCTGGTCAGTGGGCAAATAATAATAATAAAGAGTTCTCCACAGTATTTCCCCCCGAGTACCAAAGGTACGATGAAAACGTCAGTTCACAAATATCTGGTGTTGAAGGGCACACGTCTTCCCGATCGTGTGACGACTGGTGGAGCACTGGGAGGAAGCGTAAGGTCGATCGAAGGAGGAGTATTCGGAGAAACACTTGGATCCGGGGAATCAGGAGGATCGCTGGTCACAGGAACTTGAGTGTTTGAAGCTTCGAAGAAAGCAGGCTTCAGACGATCTATTCCCAGAACGGTTTCCTTGTCGCGCACGAGAACTGTGAAATGTTTATTGTTACGTGCACAGATCTTGAAGGGTCCATCGTATGGAGGAGTGAGTGGCGGTTTGACCGCGTCGCTTCGCACAAACACGTGAGTGTAAGTGCTCAGTGAATGGTGTACGAAAGGGGCGGATTTGTTGTGGCCTGATGTAGGAGTCGGAGACAGCTTCTTTAGATTCTTCTTCGGAAAGTCTGGGGAAAGGATGCTGGATCGACTGGAGCAGAGGATGGCTGAAAGAACTCAGATGGTAATCGAAGGGCTGTGCCGTAGACAAGTTCAGCGGATGTACTTGCGAGGTCTGGCTTGAAGGAAGAACGTAAATCAAGAAGCACAAGAAGGAGTGATGTAGTCCAACAGGTGTCATTATGGCACTTCAGGGCTGCTTTCAGGTCGCGGTGTAGACGTTCCACTAAGCCGTTGGCGAAAGAACGGTATGGTGAAGGGCGAATTCGGGGTATTCCAAGCATAGATGTCAGAGAAGCGAAAAGGTGTGACTGGAATTGTCGACTTTGATCAGTTGTCACAACTGATGGTACACCAAATCGTGCAATCCAACCGGAAATGAATTGTCGAGCCACAGAGTCAGCAGAGATGTCCTGAATGGAAAAAGCTTCAGGCCAACGAGAAAATCTGTCAATGCAGGTTAGTAGATATCGATAACCGTCAGATGGCGGCAGAGGACCGACACTGTCTAGATGGATATGGCCGAATCGTTCGGAGGGCATCGCGATTTTTTCCAAAGGGCTATGTGTGTGCGAGAATCCTAATGAAGTACGTGACACCAGCGGTACAAAAATTAGAAATCGAAGCTGAGTCAAGCGTGGCTCTAAAAGGAATTCGTTCATCGTAAACATCGCGAAGATACACAGTCCCTGTATTTATTAACACATATTTAGACTTATTTGCAGCTGCCATCAAAGTTGTGTGTGGGGGAGAGGGGCAGTCCTCTTTCACATTCAATGACGAAATGTTCAAGGTCAGTTCTTTTCCTTTCGATGATTCATTTTGTTTTTCGTCATCTTTATGCAACAGCGTATCATGTGTGTCTTTCTTACAGACATAACAACTGAATTTAGCTTTACACTGCGATAAAAAGTGTTGTCTGGGTCTCTGTGACCAGCCCTCGTACACCATCGATGGCAGTTCTCAAATTCGTCTGATCAAAACATTACAAATGCGCGTGCGCGGATTACATTACACTTGCGCAGGCGCAAACATGCCGCCCCGCGTTGCAATCTGTAGCATTCAACTATTGCAATTAAGATACAGTATAAAGAAATTTAAACAACTATATTTTAAACAATTTTGAATAAGTACTATTACATAAAATCATTACTATAATTAGACATTTACCATATACATCAGCGTATAACTCAAACAATGCAATATGACATTTCAGTTACATAATGATATTGTTACGGATTTCATATTTATTTGGCTATTTATTTAAAATTGTAATTAAAAATGCTTTATATTTCCCGTGCAACGCAGATGATTTTTGAAGAGAAAGCTACGTCGAAAAAAAAAAGAAAAGAAAAGAGCGCGTGCATTTAATGTTTAATAAATAAATATCTCGTAATTACTGTTGCCGTCCAGAAAAATCAAGATTGTTCTACTGATAATTAAAAAGCTTATAAAAGCCGAATTGAAACACCTCATCTCAGTTGCAGTTTTTGTGGTAGTTGTAGCTGTAAAAAGCGAACTGCTCTTTGTTTACTTAATGCTGTTATTGATTGTAGCGATTTCCCTGTGAGATAGAATTATTTTATCTGTTTCTAACTGAGTTTTTGCTAAACGTTTCAGATATTGTGATATTGTGCGAATATCTGCAAAGAAATATTTCAGCATTTTGATTTATTTCCTGTGCAAAGAATAGATTTTTGTTAACTTTTTACGACTTGTGCATTCAATCCATAACAAACCCGTGTGCACGCAACAATTTTTGGTGTCAGAAGTGGGATTTGAATGCCATTCACGTGAGCAATGGAAGAACAATTGAGACAGCTTGTTACTGCTTTTGCTCCATTCCGAGAAAAGATGGAAGCTGCCGTCAACTCTGTCAAAAAGTAAATCAAAGTTGGTCAAGAATCAGTTAAAGACGAGATGAAAGCTGGTCAAGTATCTGTTAAAGATGAAATGAAGGCTGTTCAAGAATATGTAAAAGAAGAAATGAAGTCTGTTCAAGAATCTGTTAAAGATGAAATGAAAGCTGAATCTGTTAAAAATGAAAGAAGAGATCACCTGCATAATAGAAAACAAACTTGAAAACATAGAAAACAGAGTTGGAGAAATTGAAGAAAGAGTTTCTGCCGTTCAGCACCAAATCGAACAACAAATTAATGACAAGGTTTCTGCAGTTGCAAAAGAAATTGATACTTTGAAGAAATTCGTAGCGTCGGCAGGAAGCAATTCGGATACTTTTAAATTTCTAGGACTCAATTTTCTATAGTTGCGGAAGCTAATAGATGGGATTCCCAAGCTAACGCCTGTCATCTTGCCGCTTCTCTGAGGGCAGACGCAGCGGATATCCTTCAGACTCATCCCGAAAACAAAAGACTAGACTTCGAAGCTCTGAGCTGCGTTTTGGAGAGAAATGCTTAAAAGATTATAGCAAGCTTCAGTTAAAATCCCGTCAACAGAAACCTACGGAAACACTCCAGGAGCTCGCCACGGATGTTGAAAAAAGGCTGTCCCATCTCGCCTTTTCGGAGTGCACGACAGAAACAAGGGACATCCTGTCCCTGCAATACTTCATCGACGGCATCCGGGATGCGTAATGGCAGACCGCACATTCAGCTGAACAATGTTAAACGAATTACGCACACTGCGCATGCCATTGATGTGAAAGATATATTAAAAAGCGCTCTAGTGTACGCCATGAAATGCGAGGTAGCTTTGCAAGCAACTCGCAGAGGTCACCACCCAGTCAGAGCTGTGCGAGTCCACAAGACATACGATATAAACAGACAATTAAATGCCATGAGATGACAAGAAACGGCTGGAACTACGGAGCTGAAGGCCACCTACGAAGGAACTGCAGAATACCCCAGAGCACGGAAAGTAAGATCATTTCCCAGCAACGCCCCTCAGGGGCTCACTTTTGTGAGTACGGGTGTGGCAATCCCGAGGTACCCTAGCCCTTCAGGGGATCATCTTCTTGATGAGACGGGTGTCACGATCCTGGAGCCCCAGTGATCTATCCTCTTTTCCGTCTCCTCTCCTCTGAGCTGAAGCTTTCTTCCTTCCTTTCTCCCTTGTGGTTTTCCTCTTCGGAGTTTGGGGCTTGCCATGACAGACCGGAACAGCCCTTGTCTCTGGTTCTGAAGTGGCGAGAAAACTGCCCTCGTATTTGCCGTGCGTGGAGACCCGTGTCGCTGGAAAAGGGGTCCTGCTAGTTGAGGGGCGAGATACTGTCCCCAACACACTGCTTTGGCCTCTGCTTCAGCTAAACGGGTGGCACCTTGTCGTCCTCACGGGTGTCAATCGGCTGGTCACTAGTCCTTGTGTCAGTGGCTTGGGGATAAGCTCTCGGGAGTTCCTGCTTTCGGGAAAGCCGACTGTGGGGCTTCAGTTTGCGTATAGGTCTGGCTAGCCCTAACACAGGAATCTGTGTTCCCTTGTTGGGCTCCGTGGTGGGTGGGGCGGTCGGACCCGAATCTTTAATCTTTTCAATATGGCGTCTCATAAAATATATGTTATTAGTCACCCAGAATCTAGTCCTGTCCTTTCAAATGCCAATGCTCCTGAAACGCCAACTGTGAAAAAAGTACGTACTGAAACAGATGTGTATAGTCCTAATAATTGTCCACGTTTTCTTTTGATCTCAAGTCCTTCTGGCGAAATGCAAAAGATGTCTCCCTTTCTAATAAATAAATATATACATTCATCAGTCCTGTCCTTTCAAATGCCAATGCTCCTGAAACGCCAACTGTGAAAAAAGTACGTACTGAAACAGATGTGTATAGTCCTAATAATTGTCCACGTTTCCTTTTGGTCTCAAGTCCTTCTGGCGAAATGCAAAAGATATCTCCATTTCTAATAAACAAATATATTCATTCATCCATAGGTGAGCCAAGAAACATAAAGGGTCTTCGGTCTGGAGATTTGCTAATTGACACAACTTCAGCTATACAATCTGCCTCCCTCCTTAAATTAACCAAGCTCGGGCAAATTGATGTAACTCTATCAGCACATAAAACACTTAACTATTCTAGAGGCGTAATCTCGGAAGTCGACCTACTGTCTGTTTCCGAAGAAGAGTTCGTTTCCGAGCTAGCCAACCAAAACGTCTGCACTGCAAGGCGGATCAAGATGCTTAGGGAGGGTCAGTTGATAGACACAAAACATGTGATCCTGACCTTCAAGTCGCCGGATCTGCCTAAAAATATCAAGGCTGGATACCTCAATTGCCCTGTAAGCCCTTATATTCCAAACCCGATGCGATGTTTCCAGTGCCAGCGCTTTGGTCACTCTAAGATCTCTTGCCGTGGCAAACTCACCTGTGCACGTTGTGCTATGGTTGGCCACGATAGTGACACATGTACTGCTGCCTCACTGTGTGTAAACTGCAAAGGCGAACATCCAGCGTTTTCTCGTTCCTGCCCCAAATGAAAATTAGAAAAGGAAATACAAACAACAAAAGTCAACAAAAACATATCATATGCCGAAGCCAGAAGTCTAGTTCAAAGCACACAGACCCGACCAAACATTTCCTATGCTAACGCTGTTAAGTCAACAAGATCTTTTGGAACACAAACTTCAGTCAGCACCCAAACCTGCCCAAATAAATCTCAGGAGACTACAAGCAGGCAGAAAAACGAAAAACCGACACACTCCGTTCAAAAAAAAGAAATACAAGTAAACCAAAAAATACCGCTCAGAAAACATATAATAAAAATAGAAGCCTTAGTAATAGCTCACACGACGGCATGATAACTGATTCTCTGGATTCGGATAGTATGGAAGTAGAGGAGGGGCTGGAAACTCCCAAGCATCTGCTTCCCCGAAAAACTAAGAAAGAACACAGAAAGAGCAAACATCAAACATAATGGCCACCCTCGTCTCTTGGAACAGTCGCGGCTTCCACCGGAATTTGATAGATATAAAAGGTATCATCAACGCTCATCATCCTGTATGTTTCGCTCTACAGGAGACTAACCTGAAACCGGAACAGCCAGCAAAACTTCGGAGGTTTTCCTTCGTCAGAAAAGATAATATTGCAAGTGAGCGTGCCAGTGGAGGTGTAGGCCTCCTCACCTCACTGGACTATCCATCAAATACACTATCTCTGACGACATCCCTCCAGGTTGTCGCTGTGCAAATAAATTTCAATGTCGTATTTTCCGTAGTTTCAGTTTATTTGCCTGCAAATGAGCACATTTATCAAGAGCGTTTAAATGAGCTTGTAAAGCAGCTGCCTGAACCTTTTCTTCTTATAGGAGATTTTAATGGGCACAGTCCGCTCTGGGGAAGTAAAGACACCAATTCACGAGGACGACAAATTGAGCAGCTGATTGAAGATCACAGCCTTTGTCTCCTCAATACCGGGCAGGACACATACTTCCACGAGCCTACAAGAACATTCCACGCTATTGATCTTGCCATTTGTTCACCGTTTCTGCTGCCTTATTGCACTTTTAGTGTCGGCAATGATCTCTACAGCAGCGATCATTACCCCATCTTTGTATCTCTCGCACAAAGAGGAGCAAACTTGGTGGAACTGTGACTGTCAGGAAGCACCTAAAAAACAGAGAAAAGCTTGGGGAATCTTTCGCAGATACCCTACTTTGCGAAACTATTTATCATTCAAAAGAGCCAAAGCAAATGCGAGAAAAGTAAGACGGCAGAGCTAGAGGGATTCCTGGATTTCATATGTGTCAACAATAACATTCTCTACACCAAGTAATCGAGTTTTGGAAAGAGTTAAAAAAGCATGTGGAATATATAAAGACCACTCACTTTGCTTTTTGGAAAAAGATGGCCGAGAGATTAGCTCCGTAGAAGAAATTGCAAATACTATTGGGGAGACGTTTTCTGCCGTTTCTTCCAGCAGAAATTATTCTTTCGCATTTCTTTCTATTAAGCAGCGCTCCGAAAATAATCCTATTGCTTTCAATTCCTCCAACTCTGATAAAACAAAAAGATATTGGAAAAGTGGCAGCAGTTTTGGGATGTCCAGTCTTTTAATAAATTGAAGAGCGTGAAACATAGAATCGAACTTTGGCATTTTAATGGAAGACGTAAGGAGGAAGTTCTTTTGACTTAGAATCGGTCACACCAGAATGACACATAAATATCTTTTAAATGCTGACTTTGAGCCCCTGTGCTCAAAATGT
The DNA here is from genome assembly GCA_000611955.2 of Stegodyphus mimosarum. NCBI lineage: Eukaryota > Metazoa > Arthropoda > Arachnida > Araneae > Eresidae > Stegodyphus > Stegodyphus mimosarum. The sequence goes on from KK122379.1 coordinate 102,366, forward strand.
GTATGTTTTACTGTCCGTCATCTTTTAATTGAATGTCCATCTTTTAATAGTATTCGTCAGAAATATTTTAACAGCTGTGACTTACCTCTCGACCATTTAATTGGAAGAGAGGTTAATCGTAACTTATTTTACTATTTAAAAGACATTGGTGTTTATCACCTCATCTAAACTGATTTTAATTTTGTATGTTAGTTTCGACTCTTGTGATTTTATCTAATTTTATATAACCTCATCCCTTGGATTTTGTACATTTCTTTATCTAGTTTTTTAATCCATAGGTACTTTAATTTCACTGTGTTATGTATAACATTATATCTCATCACCTTGTGTTTGGCGCGATATAATCATTCCTGGTTTTGCGCCAAAAAAAATTTCACTCATCTCATCTCTCTCTCCAACTCTGAACCCTACAATTGGGATTTTACTATGCTTGAGTTAAAGACAGCTTTGTTCCAGACACACAAATCTTGTCCGGGTCTTGACGGCGTGAGCTACGACATGCTGAAGCATCTATCCTGTAAGTCACTGAATGCCCTTCTAACTCTTTACAACAGGGTGTGGAAGGAGCATACTTTCCCCAGTGCATGGAGGAGAGCTGTTGTCATTCCTATCGCTAAGCCAGGAAAAGACTCGCGGAATCCCTCGAACTATTGGCCAATAGCCCTTACGAGCTGCACATGCAAACTGTTTGAAAAGATGGTAAACAGCCGCCTAGTGTATTTCTTAGAAAAGAATAGTGTACTATCACCTTATCAAAGTGGTTTCCGAAAGGGAAGGACCACTGTAGATAATATGCTCCTTTTGGAGACATCTATTCGTAAAGCTTTCCTTAGAAGAAACCATCTTGTCTCTATTTTTTT
>KK122379.1:103978-115326 GCA_000611955.2 Stegodyphus mimosarum
CTTGTTGTTCTAAGTTGATCCTGTGCATTATTAAGCTTTGAGGATTTGCTCTGGAGCTTTCAGGACCTCTGTCCAGAGTCTTTATGTTGATTGTCATGAACCATCACTTCGTTTGAGGCGTGAGCAGTTGTCTCTCTTGCATTATTTTAACATATTATCACAACCTGACAATCCTAATAGGCTATCTGTTACTGATAACAGCTGTGACTCTTTATTTGATGCACGGCCATCCTGTGTGCCTCCCTTTTCTTTGAGAGTTCACCCTCTGATCGAGGAACTCTCTCTGTCTGATATATCCCCCCAAGCCATACAGTACTTTCAAATTCCTCCTTGGGAACAGGCAGGAATTCCGATTCTTGAAATTTTCCCCCATCACATGAAAAAAAACACTAACAATGTCATCTATACCCAACTTTTCTGATCACATGTATAAATATCAAGAATATGTTCCAACATACACAAATGGTTCGAAGTCAACTTGTCATGTCGGGAGGGCATTTGTAATTGGTGACCATGTAGAAGGCAGAAGTTTGCACCACGCTTCCTCAGTCTTAACAGCTGAACTTACCGCAATATATCATTCACTTTTGTACGTATCAAAGCGACGGCATAAAAAGTTTATAGTTTATTCAGATTCCTACAGCGAACTAAAAGTTTTAGAACCTTTTTCGAACACCCATAATCCGGTAATTTTTGAAATCCTGAAACTGAACTTAACAAGGCTCGGATTTGAAATTCTCTATTGCTGGGTTCCCGAGCATACCGGTATAGAAGGTAATGAGCGGGCAGATGTCGTCGCAAAACCAGCTGTTGAAATATCCAGTCGCCTCATCCGTATCACAGACATTAGTAGTTTTATAAAGCAAAAGATATTGGAAAAATGGCAGCAGTTTTGAAATGTCCAGTCTTTTAATAAATTAAAGAGCGTGAAACCTAGAATCGATCTTTGGCGTTTTAGTGGAAGACGTAAGGAGGAAGTTCTTTTGACTAGACTTAGAATCGGTCACACCAGAATGACACATAACTATCTTTTAAATGCTGACAATGAGCCCCTGTGCTCAAAATGTGGTGTATGTTTAACTGTCCATCACCTCTTATTTGAATGTCCATCTTTTGATAATATTCGTCAGAAATATTTTAACAGCTGTGACTTACCTCTCGACCATTTAATTGGAAGAGAGGTCAATCGTTATTTATTTCACTATTTAAAAGACATTGGCGTTTATCACCTCATCTAAACTGATTTTAATTTCGTATATTAGTTTAAACGCTTGTGATTTTAGCTGATTTTATATGACCTCATCCCTTGGATTTTGTACATTCCTTTATCTACTTTTTTAATTCATAACTATTTTAATCTTACTGTCTTTTGTATAACTTTATGTCTCATCACCTTGTGTTTGGCGCGGTATGACCATTTTTGGTTTTGCGCCAAAAAATTTCACCCTCCACCACCACGACACTCTGCTCCCTTTCGTTTTCTAACTTAGAATACCTCTGCTGCCAAGCAGCGCCATCTACATTCTTTCCTTTTCTACACTCCCCACCTGTGAACTCTTAAGTTCACACATCCCAAATCTATAATAAGTCAATACTGATAAATTAATCACAACATTTAAGACACTGTTTAAACAACATCAAATTGCAAATAACAATGAAGTAACGTTTAAACACTTTAAATCAACTTACAGATTACTTACTAAAGAAGAACCATGAATCAGTTACACTGAATCAAATTCACAATAATGATACTACTTAAATTTTACATATAGCAAGAATGAATATAGATACTCAGAAAATGCAAAAAACAGAATCAGAATATTACAGTTTACTACTGATTATACACCTCAAGGTTTTACAGTAATTGTACTAGTCTCTTTAAATTGCCTGTTTGAGTTTTTATGAGACAGGAACGAACTTGACCAACTCTGCCAGGATAAGTTTCTATTATCTTACCTATTGTGCACAAATTCCTAGGGAAACGGTCATCATGTACCAGCTCAATATCATCAACTTTAAACTGACTGGACACTTTAGTAGGAAGACATAAATTCATAGATCTTAATGAAAGCAAGTAATGCTTCCTCCAACGATTCCAAAAGTGATTTAACAAGGTTTGTTGGTGTTTATACCCTTTGATCAAGGAATTTCTAGACTCAGTCAGATCTTCTCTGGATACTCTTATAACTGGAAGAGAAAGTAAACGCTTACCTATTAAGAAATGAGCAGGAGTTAGTGGTGAGGGCTCTGAAGGGTCATCGTAAATATATGTTATGGGCGTTGAATTAATTATAGTTTCAATTTCTATGAAAACTGTTTCTAGCTCATTCAAACAGAGACTAGAACGCCCAACTATTTTTCTTAAACATGTGTTGATCGTTCTAAAATGCCTTTCCCAGAACCCTCCCCACCATGCTCCCTTTTCAGCAATAAATTTCCAAGTTATATCTTTGTACAGATGGATGTTGAATACACTTCCAGATTTTTCGTAACTCGAGATCTACACGTTTGAATGTCCTAGCATTGTCCGAATATATCGTTGAGCACAATCCACGACGAGAAATAAACTTGCGGAATGCAAGCATAAAATTCTCTACTGTCATAGAAGGGACCAGTTCTAAGTGCAGAGCTCGAGTTGTAGCACAAGTAAACAAAAGCAGATAATGTTTAGCTTTGCTGTTCTTTGTGAAGAAGGGACCAGCATAATCAAGACCTGTTACAGAAAATGGAGGTGATTGCAGAACACGATCAGCTGGTAAAGGAGCCATTTCTTGTGTACCGGCACGCACCTTATATCGTTTACACGAAAGCACTTATTCAACGTAGATTTGACGAACTGGCGTCCCTTTATGATCCAAAACTTTGCTCTAATTTGGGCTAAGGTAGCTTCAACTCCAGCATGAAACAGTTTAATATGAGAGTCTAAGATTACTATCTTAAGGTAACAGCAACGGATGTTTTTCTTCGAAATCAAGATCCGAGAATTGAAGTCTGCCCTTTAAACGCAGAAGAGCATTAGTATCCAATTCTGGGTTAAGTGAATAAATTGTAGATGTTTTATCTAAGAACTTTCCGCTTGAGAGATCTAGAATTTCTTTCGCAAAGTGTTTTCGCTGTGTAATTTTCACCCAGTAGAGCTCAGCTCTCGAAATCTCAACAGAACTTAACTGACCTTTGAATTTGATTGAATTCTGTTTTATATTGTTTATAAACCGCATAACATACGATGTAATCCGATACACCTTTAGAAGTCTACTGAATCGGGTTAAATTCAGTAATGCCGAAGTATTTGCGTCTTGAGCAGAAACGTGAAGAGACGTTTGTCCCCTTGTTTCTTTCTGAACGCTCTCCTCATCGATATTTGTCTGTTGACTTTCTGGCCAAAAACTTTCAGGCTGAAGGAGTCATTTAAGTCCTTGTAGCCAAAGGCAACTTCTTACAAGGTTAAAGGCACTTTCTCCGCGTGATAACAGGTCAGCAGGATTTTCTTTCCCGCTGCAGTGAAACCAGCGTTCGGAATCTGTAAGTGACAATCTCCGAAACTCTGTTTGACGCAAAGGGTTTCCAGTTTCTGGCACATCCCTTTATCCAGTAGAGATATATTTGGCTATCACTCCGGAGAAATGTTTGATGGCACAGTTCAGGAAACAGTTTTGTCAAATAAGTAGACAGTTTGGCAGCTACTGAAGCAGCCATTAATTCCAAGCGAGGAAGAGTCATAATCTTTAGAGGAGCTACGCCAGCCTTAGCAACGATGAAACTGGTGCAAATGCTATTTTTGGAATTAAGATATCTAAAATACGCTACAGCGCCGTAGGCTTTAGGGCTAGCATCAGCGAATACATGAAGACTAACATTAGATTTATCACAACTATCAAAATATTTTCTCGGAAAGGAAAAGTCTTTTAGCACCCTTAATTCATCTTGCCAGTGAATCCAATCTTTAGCCATTTATAATGGAAGAGTGTCATCCCAGTTCACACCTAATGTCCAAATTTTTTGTAATAATATTTTCATTTTCATCAAAACAGTTTGAAACACTCCTATGGGATCGTAAACTCTGGCCATCGTATGGAGAACAGTTGTTTTTGTGGCCTCAGTATTGTCATATAATTTTCCCAAAACCTCGTAATTTAGTTTGATCTTGTCTACTTCAGGATTCCAGATCATGCCCAAAAATTTTGACTCTTTCGCTAATCCTACATTATAACCCCTTTCAATCCACCAGAAATTAAGTTCCTCGGAATTTGACCGTAATTTTCTAAGATTCATCTCCGCATCTTTGAAAATCGTAACCGCGTCTGAGGGTAATCGACATGCATCTTCAATAGTGTCTGCATTGTAATACAAATCGTCTACATATAACGAGGAATCTAACATTTGATAACTTTCGGAATTTATGTTTTATATTTTTTGATGTGGTATTTTATCGTCATCGCTAAAATTGCTGGACTGCAGCAATGTCCGAATGGAAGACGTTTAAATCTCAAAACTTTATATTCTTCCGCACTATCTCCGAACCAAAGAAATTTTAAATAATCCCTATCCTTTTCTAAGATCCCTATCATTAAAAAGGCCTTAGCTATATCTCCGCTGAAAGCAATTTCTATTTCCGAAATTTTAAAATTATGTCCAAAACCTTTGGGATTAAACTAGGTCCAATGTCTAAAAAATCATTTAAGGATTTTACTCCTTTAGTCGTAGAAGAGCTCGCGTCGTAAACGATTCTACAACTTGTAGTTTCTTTGGGTCTTATTATTTCCCTGTGCGGCATAAAATACGACGATTCGGTTATTTCCCGCAAACGCTTCTCAACTATACCCTCTTTCATTTGCTCTTCAATTACGGATTTATACTGCTGATAAATCTCAGGATTTCTAAGTAGTCTAGTTTTGAGACATTCAAAGCACTTTAATGCTACTCCGAAATTATTTTCTAATAGCTCTGCTTCCGATTTCCATAATCCATGGTATCTGTTACCTTCTACGCGTATTTCTTTTTCAAAGCTCTCAATCATTTCCCTATCCACATTAGTCATCGATTAGTGTTCGGTAATACCCATCAAATCTAAAGACCGTAAGGATCTCAATGATTCAGTTACGCAGTTCATTATAGTAGTGTTTTGAGAAACTACTTCACTCTCTTGATCTTGGAGGCCAACTGGGACCCATCCAAACAGAGTAGAAAGCGCATAAATTTCTTTCCCTAATCTTTTGCCCCCGTACCATTTTCCAGTAATAATCAACCCCTATTAAATTTCCGACACTCCTTTTAGCTACACCCGCAATTCGTAACTCGCACTCATACATCAGTTGAAGTGTTTGTTTTGACGGCGTGGTCAACTGCGCAGCCGTAATGGTGTCAGTGACTAGACAGCTAATTTTTATTTCGTTCTTTTGCTTCGGATGTGAGATACAAAATTCGACAACTTTATACGTTTTAGGCACTGCGCACAGACAGCGTTTCTTCTCTAATGAATTTTAAATTTAATTTCTTTAACTACATTAATATGAACAAAACTTCGTGTAGCGCCGCAATCAAAAATTAAATTAGTTAACTCAAACCTACCGTCACAATGAGGTGACACTGAACATGTTTGCAACAAAGCATTTTTCTTACATGAATTATTGCATGGAACAGCAGAAAGCGTGTGTTCTTTCGGAGAGTTTAGTGGTTCATCTACAGAATTTTCTTGCGCGTTTTCGCATAATTCTTTTATATTCTGATTTTAAGGCGTTCGCGTTTTGTTACGATTTGAACTATTCATACATAGTGACTCATGATGCTATTTAAACCCGCATTTTAAACAGTTAGTTTTATTCCTACATGATTTCCAAATATGATACTTTCGAAAACAAATAAAGCATCTATTTTCGTTACGTAACTTGGACATTTTTTCTTTAATGCTTTTATCACAAGAAAATGAATTGTGGGACTTTTCGCAGAAGATGCATGCGCGATTATCAACAGTATTAAAACTAGCAGTCGTAGGTACATTTCTATGAAATTTTTTTAATCGGACTTAGCATGTTCGAAACGTGGAGGCAAGGTATTTCTTTTTTCTTGTACTAATAAACTTGACGCTTCACGACATTCAATTTCCCGTTTTATGAAGTCCAACAAATCTGATACATTAATTTCTTTTGTTTGGTCTTTTCCTTCGATTAAATTCCAGAACGAAATCTTCTGGAATTGTTTTTAACAACACAGGTAATCATAACTGACTAAATGAACCTTTAGTAACACCTTGCGCTTCCAAATTCCGAACTGCAATTTCGATTTCATCATATAACCTACGTAAAGCTTTAATATTATTTGAATTCTTCACTGGTTCTAAATTTAACAGCTTATTCATGAATTGACTGATTATTATTTCTTTTTTCCTCGAATCTTTCCTTCAAAGTTTTTATACTCTCATCATAATTTTTTTCGTTTAATTCTAATGAAGATACTAAGTTACTCGCGGCACCTATGAGCAATGTTTTCAGATACGCGAATTTTTCTATTTTACTAAGACTTTCGTTTTTGTCTATAATGCTTTCATAACTGTTCCAAAATTCCGTGAACTTTTTAGGATCACCTGAATATTTTTCTAACACTAGTTTTGATAGTTTTACAGTACTTTGTACATTTTGCAGTCTACCAAGTTTCGTTCAGGATCTTTAATACTTATTTTAGCCTACACTCGAATAATTCGTTTAATAGTTCGAGAACATTTTTCCTGATATTCCTCAGAACTAATTACATCCGCTTGTAAAGAATCTATCTCAATTATGGAATGAATTGTCTAGTCTAATTCTTTTAAATTACGTTTCTTTTCTATTAACAATTCATGTTCTTCGCTTAATTCATCTGTATCTTTATTTGCTAAATTATCCTCGCCTTTCTTTAATAGTTTAGATACTGCTGTTCTCAATGCGGTTCTCTTCCGTTTTAATCTATCTACGCCAGCCATTATTTTACGTTAATACATAAATGTACCGAAGGCTGCAAATTATCAAATTTCAAATTCAAAATTGAATAGCAATCATGCTCTTACCTAATCCTCGGGGCATGTTCTGGACACATTCGTCCACCGAAGTTCACTTCGTTTCCCAGATTTGAAACTTCTCGGACGTCTAATGCACCAATATGGCAAACTTCACTAAACATAGGCGACCCGAACAGAGACTCGACGCATCTGGTGGTTCTTTTACGTTTATTCTCTACTCTACACATATATACATATATACAGATGTCCTATTATTACGTGAACCAACCTTCAGCATAACTTACTACATAAAAACTCCAACCGATCACACTCTGCTCCCCCCTCAGAGGCTCACTTTTGTGAGTACGGGTGTGGCAATCCCGAGGTACCCTAGCCCTTCAGGGGATTATCTTTTTGATGAGACGGGTGTCACGATCCTGGAGCCCCAGTGATCTATCCTCTTTTCCGTCTCCTCTCCTCTGAGCTGAAGCTTTCTTCATTCCTTTCTCCCTTGCGGTTTTTCTCTTCGGAGTTTGGGGCTTGCCATGACAGACGGGAACAGCCCTTGTCTCTGGTTCTGAAGTGGCGAGAAAAAACATGAAAACTCCAACCGATCCCTCTCTGCTCCCTTTCGTTTTCTACCTTAGAATACCTCTGCTGCCAAGCAGCGCCATCTACATTCTTTCCTTTTCTACATAGGGTACTCATCCTTCATTAAGAAGTCAGGCCCGTTCCACCACAGTTGACTTAGTTGCAGTTTATAGCAACCATACCTGTAGATATGAGATCTGATGGGTTTTCTTCTGAAGCGATATGATGCCACTGTGCAATTTCAGTCAGATCTTGTATCTTTGAAATTCAGTTTGCAACAAATGTCTTGAGCAGATATAGCTCTTTCTTAATCCATGACAGCACAATCATAAGAAAAACTAAAAATTGACGCAATTACACTCAACAGTCTTAGGGCCGCGTCTCGGATGCCAATGTTAACTGAATGGCTGCGTCTCGCTAAATGTGGTGAGAAATATTGGAAGCAGACATATTAAAAGAAAAGGAGAGAACAAAAAAACCGTCCAAACTTGAAAAACTTTTAAAAATTATAAAAATAAAAGATCCAATGTAATTTTTAAAACCTAAACTGCCGACTGGATGCAAAAAATCAAAATGCCTTACTTCATTTCTTAGATACATAGTCCACATTAACCGTCTGTTGTATATTCTCGACCATCTCGTGGCGGCTCCTAGCTAAAATATTAGTGGGGGTGCTGTTCCAAAAAATTTTAACCTTTGATTTAAAATTGTGTAAACGGAAAGAAACATGTATAAAAAGAAAATTTATTTTGAAACTTCCATGAAATCTTACAAGAGAAAAATTAAACATTTCTTAATTACTTTAACCTAAATTGTTACAGTCAAATATTTATCTATTGATTTAAAAATGAAATCCATTCTTCTTGTTTTAATTTGCTCGAAAAGATCAATAATTTTCTCCTTGGTCTCTGGATGGTAACTGAGGAAATTTTTCTCAATTGAAAGCGCTGCAAGCGCATTTAATCTTTCCGAATTCATAGTGCTTTTTAGAAAAGTTTTCATTCTTTTCAATGTTGAAAAGCAGCGTTCTGCCTCTGATGTAGTCATAGGAACTGTTAAGATAAATTTTATCAGTTTCATAATTTCACTAACAACATCATCTAGATTATTTTCCAAGGTAAATTTCAGTAGCTCAATTAATTTGCAGTATTCATGAATATCAGACCTACAACAGTATACTTTCAGTTCAGTTTCAAGCTTTTCTTTGTCAATCATTGGATATGCTTCAGTGGTCAGTACTATTTCTTCTGCAGGATGTTCATTCCTAAAACTAGCGAAGCATTTCTTGTTGAACAATTTAGCAGCTGCTAAGGGTTTAGTGGAAGAATATTTGTCTATTATATCAATATTATCACATATATCAAGTCACATATTTCCTTAGCTTCAGCCATCAGTGCCTTTGAAGAATTCTCACAGTACTTTGAGTTCCTTAATTCCAAAATAGCAGTTTTGAAATTTGTTATATATTCACTAACTTTAAACACACTAATTTCTCTGGATTGTATTTGGTTATTTCAACATGAGGCATAATCTGATAAAAAAGCTCTAACCAAAAGTTGAAATTATCATCATTTAGATATTTAAAATTCCTGTTGCCTCTGCAATAGTTTGATCTGCATTTGATGTTGAATGAATTTCAGTAAGGCAATTTTGCTGTTGCAGAGGTTTATAATGAACTTACAGTCACAGAATTTATTACTTGAGGATGTAAGGACATGGTTAAAGTTTTCTGTAAAATAAAAGAACCGAAGACAATTAGTCAAATAGAATAGCTGAAAAATAATCTAACCAAGAAGAATATGGTGTATGATTTTTAAACACAGCACACCCGGAGTAAAAAAAAAAGAAACACCTCTTAACGGCACTCCAGATTCGGCACTGCAATAGCGACAGTGCTCTTCTTCCTCTCGGCCTCTTGCGCTGCTTCTTAAGTGCGCATGCGCAGAATAGCCAAATACCACACGCAGGGAGAAAAAAGAAATAATGTTTCCAGAATTTCGGCGCTGTAAGAGCGACAGTGCTCTTCTCTCTCCCTGGCTGGCGTTCTGCTTTCTGTGTGCGCATGCGCAGAACACCAAACACCACGCCGCGGGAACTAGCTCGCAGTTCGATACGAAGACTGTCGTACTTTTTTCGTAAACTGGAAGATGACTACTGGCATTAAGTTTGAGGATTATATATTGTAGAAGTATAGAGAAAGAACTAAAGAAAAAGAGGCACATTATATTAAGTATTAAAAATAATAATAAGTGGAAATAAGGGGTGCTGCAGTTCCACAGTACTTATTACGAGCCGCCACTGTTCTCGACGTACATTACTTTGAATTATTTCATTGTTTCAGGGTGGTCCAATGTTAATTTGTATTGGGTGTTAGGAAATAGTTTCAATTTAAAATGCTTCTCTATTCATTTACCAAGAGGCGTCGGTATGAAAATAAGGCGCCTCTATGCTACCCTTCTGTTTCTCTTTTCCCCTCAGGGGCTCACTTTTGTGAGTACGGGTTTGGCAATCCCGAGGTACCCTAGCCCTTCAGGGGATCATCTTCTTGATGAGACGGGTGTCACGATCCTGGAGCCCCAGTGATCTATCCTCTTTTCCGTCTCCTCTCCTCTGAGCTGAAGCTTTCTCCCTTCCTTTCTCCCTTGCGGTTCTCCTCTTCGGAGGTTCGGGCTCGCTATGAGAGACCGGAACAGCCCTTGTCTCTGGTTCTTGAGTGACGAGAAAACTGCCCACGTGTTTGCCGTGCGTGGAGACCCGTGTCGCTGGAAAAGAGGGTCCTGTTAGTTGAGGGGCGAGGTACTGTCCCCAACACACTGCTTTGGCCTCTGCTTCAGCTAAACGGGTGGCACCTTGTCGTCCTCACGGGTGTCAATCGGCTGGTCACTAGTCCTTGTGTCAGTGGCTTGGGGATAAGCTCTCGGGAGTACCTGCTTTCGGGAAAGCCGACTGTGGGGCTTCAGTTTGCGTATAGGTCTGGCTAGCCCTAACACAGGAATCTGTGTTCCCTTGTTGGGCTCCGTGGTGGGCGGGGCGGTTGGACCCGAATCACTTTCCTTTCAATTATGGCTCATTCAAACATACATTCGTCAACAGAACACAATTATGCTGCAAAAAAAGTAAAAACAAGTGAAAATGCCAATGCTCTTCAATCTAAAATTCAACCTCGTTTTGTTGTAATTAATGATTCTACAGGCGAACTGAAAAAAATGTCACCTTTCTTAATAAACAAATATATTGAAGCAATTGCTGGAGAACCGAAGTTCATGAAGCGGCTGCGATCTGGTGACCTTTTAGTGGAAACCATATCTCCTATTCAGTCTGTAACACTTCTCGGCATAACCAAACTTGGAAACGTGGATGTTAGTGCTTCAGCGCACAAAACTCTGAATTACTGTCGCGGAGTAATCTCGGAAGTGGATCTTCTCTCTGTTTCAGAGGAAGAATTTGTCGCCGAACTTTCCAGTCAGAATGTCTGTGCTGCTAAGCGGATTAAGATACGTAAAGAGGGTCAGTTTATAGATACCAAACATGTCATCCTGACCTTCACTTCGCCTGATCTGCCCAAAAGTGTCAAGGCTGGGTATCTTCGTTGCCCAGTAAGACCGTATATCCCCAACCCCATGCGATGTTTCCAGTGCCAGCGCTTTGGGCATTCCAAAATGTCCTGTCGAGGTAAGCCCACATGCGCACGCTGCTCTGTGGAGGGCCACGACAGTGATAACTGTAACGCTGTGCCACTGTGTATCAACTGTAAGGGGGAGCACACGGCATTTTCACGTTCATGTCC
>KK122379.1:118612-144452 GCA_000611955.2 Stegodyphus mimosarum
CAGCAAAGTCTGCAGTTCACCTCACAGATCAGCTCGTTCCAATTAATGACATCTGTAAAGTCATCAAGCAGAGAATACTAAACAAGTGGCAGCAAATGTGGGATCTCCAGCGAGATAATAAGCTGAAAAGCATTAAATCAAATATTGAACGTTGGGAGCCTACTAGGAACCGAAAGGAGGAAGTTTTGCTAACTCGCCTGAGAATCGGTCACTCGCGTATAACTCATAATTACCTGTTAAAATCAGAGAGTGAACCTATGTGCTCGCACTGTAACACCATAATGTCAGTTCGTCATTTTTTAGTAGACTGTTTATATTTTAAAGAACTTCGTCTGAAACATTTTAACAATTATGACTTGCCTCTAGACCAAATAATTGGGAAAGAGGTCAACCCAAATTTGTTCCACTACCTGAAGGAAACAGGTATTTATTATTTAATTTGATTTAATTTTGATGTCATATTTTATTGTTTTAATAACAAATATTTTAATATATCGTATATGTGATGATTTTAATCATTTTTATCTGCGAGATAATTATGTGTTTGCATGTGTCGTTGTTTATGTTAAACATGTCATCATTTTATCATTGTCTTCATAATCATTGTTATTTTGTACTATTCTTGTGATTTTATCGTTTCTGTTTGTTATTATGTCCATTTAAAACTACCAAATGTGTGTTTTCGGCGCGTATAATCGCTACGGTTTTGCGCCAAGAAACCCAACTCCACCACCACCACCATATGAAGGACTTGTTACTGAAGTGAATTGAGCGATATTATTTGAAGCACTTAGAATTGCTCGTTTATCAACGGAACTGGAAGATTTAGTGACGGCTGGTTGAGAACAACTTTGCGAGCTCAAATATTCTACGAAAGGCTGCTGATTTGTGCTGTTGAAAGGTGTAGACTGCAAAAACCTTCTTGCTTTCTTAGAAGTGAAAATTCTCCTGGGTATTTCATAATAGGCGTCGGAATGTGTGTTTTCGGCGCGTATAATCGCTACGGTTTTGCGCCAAGAAACCCAACTCCACCATCTGTTTCTCTTTTGAATATCCTCGCCTAGATAGAGGACAACAGAGGGGGCTCTAGGCTTCACTTACAGGCACTAAAGACCAAGTCGTTTACTTTGTACCTTTGTAATAAAATTACAATTACCTCCACATCATCGAAATGAAACATTTAAATAAATGATGGAAACAATGGCTAAAGAGACTTAGAGGAAGACCATTAAGTATTTAACAAAGATAAGTCCCCTGAGGAAATAGGGGAAGGAGGAGGGGGACCTAAAGAGCTTATAAAGCGAAAAAAGATTTCCTCTCGTTAGACACTCCAGGAGGTCTTCACACTCTCCGTCTCACAAGACCTCACCTTTCAAAAAACTAAGGGTTACGTTTAGTTTTACTTTTCGAAGTCAATAGCAACCAACAGGAAAAGAAACATAGAGAAATATAATTGCAAATCATGAGAACAAGTAAAAAAAAATCTAATAAGCAGGCTAATTACTTGAATAATAGTAATAAATATAAGAGGTAAATGCAAGAAATTTTTCCACAATACTTTAAGCTTACCCTGAAATTTCTGAAGCATTTCATTCAAAATTCAGTGCGAATTTTTACCATCCCCATCCTAATAAGATGGTAAGATGGTAAACATTAACAAATTTTAATATACAGCAAAAAGAAATATATGATGCAAGTTTAAAAAGAAATGGATGAACAGGAAATTAAAAATTCTAAGAGGTGAATATAAAGGAGTTAGAAATTTGTTATTTAATTATGAACAGATTTCATTCAATTATTAATTAAAAGTGTATTATTAATTAAATGTGTTTCATAGTACATCGGTGAGAAAAGTAATTGGGAAACAAAATAAATATTTAAGCATTTCTTATATTTCTTAAAATGTAGAATCTGTAAGAAAGTTAACTTCAACATCGGTGATTAAAAATTGGAAAAGTAAATAGCTTAATATGACATATATTATAATAATATTTGCGTGAATTTAGACCCGTTTAATAAACCGAATATTTAGATTTAATGAAAAGAATTTTTAAAATTAGATTAGAACTATTTACCTAAAATGGTGAATTTGAAAGTTAAGACCATTCCATTATTTAAGAAGATTCATTAATTGATAGGTTGATTTTTTATATATATAAATTTTATGCAAGTCATTAATTTATCTGGTTTACATATGTAAAAACTGATATATTAAACTTAAATATTACACCCCTCAGGGGCTCACTTTTGTGAGTACGGGTGTGGCAATCCCGAGGTACCCTAGCCCTTCAGGGGATCATCTTCTTGATGAGACGGGTGTCACGATCCTGGAGCCCCAGTGATCTTTCCTCTTTTCCGTCTCCTCTCCTCTGAGCTGAAGCTTTCTTCCTTCCTTTCTCCCTTGTGGATTTCCTCTTCGGAGTTTGGGGCTTGCCATGACAGACCGGAACAGCCCTTGTCTCTATTTCTGAAGTGGCGAGAAAACTGCCCACGTGTTTGCCGTGCGTGGAGACCCGTGTCGCTGGAAAGGAGGGTCCTGGTAGTTGAGGGGCGAGGTACTGTCCCCAACACACTGCTTTGGCCTCTGCTTCAGCTAAACGGGTGGCACCTTGTCGTCCTCACGGGTGTCAATCGGCTGGTCACTAGTCCTTGTGTCAGTGGCTTGGGGATAAGCTCTCGGGAGTTCCTGCTTTCGGGAAAGCCGACTGTGGGGCTTCAGTTTGCGTATAGGTCTGGCTAGCCCTAACACAGGAATCTGTGTTCCCTTGTTGGGCTCCGTGGTGGGTGGGGCGGTCGGACCCGAATCTTTCTTCTCCTCAATATGGCTACTCACAATATTTATATCATTCCGAAACAAACAGAAACTACCAAAGTTCTTCCAAATACTGAATTGTGCGAAACTTCTACTGTAAAAAAACTGCGAACAGATGCAAACGCCAATAACCCTAAAAACTGTCCACGTTTCCTTGTCATTTCTAGTACTTCTGGCGAGCTTCAAAAATTATCACCTTTTGTAATTAGTAAGTACATTCAATCGTGCATTGGTGAGCCGAGGAACGTAAAGCGTCTCCGTTCTGGAGACTTGCTTATAGATACGACATCGGCCACACAGTCTGCAACCTTACTTCAAGTAACCAAACTTGGGCCAGTTACCGTCAAAGTAACACCGCATAAAACTTTGAACTATCGTCGTGGTGTCATCTCGGAAATCGACCTTCTATACGTTCCCGAAGAAGAGATCGAATCCGAGCTTGCGGATCAAAATGTCTGTGGTGTTAGACGGATCAAGATGCGTAAAGAAGGTCAGTTGATTAACACGAAACACGTGATCCTGACCTTCAACTCGCCTGATCTGCCTAAGAATATTAAGGCCGGGTATCTAAATATCCCCGTAAGACCTTATATTCCAAATCCCATGCGTTGCTTCCAGTGCCAGCGTTTTGGTCATACCAAGAACTCGTGCCGTGGCAAATTGACATGCGCGCGATGTTCACTGGTAGGCCACGAGAGCGAAAGCTGCTCCGCTGTGCCACTGTGCATAAACTGCAAAGGTGACCACGCAGCATTTTCCCGATCATGCCCAAAATGGAAATTAGAAAAGGAAGTACAGGCTACCAAAGTAAATAACAACATCTCTTATGCAGAAGCCAGAAGGCTAGTACAAACCAATCAGATTCGACCAAACACCTCTTTTGCCGCAGCCGTGAAATCAACTAAATCAGTTGCAGTACAAGTGTCAGTCGGGACGCAAACACTTCCAATAAAAACACAGGAGACAAATAGTAAAAAGAAAAACGAAAAACCAACACATTCAATTCAAAACAAGGAAACAGTAGTTGAAAGCAAACCTAAAAATAAAACTCAACATAGAAATGATAAAAATAGAAGCCATAGCAATAGCTCATACGAAAGAATGATATCTGAATCAGGTGATTCAGATAGTATGGAAGTAGAAGAGGGGCTGGAAATCCCCAAACATCTGCTTCCACTTAAAACAAAACGGCAACACCGAAAAAATAAACATCAATCATAATGGCCACCCTCATCTCCTGGAACTGTCGCGGCTTTCACCGGAACTTAATCGATATAAAAAATATTATCAATGCTCATAATCCTGTGTGCTTCGCAATACAGGAGACAAACCTGAAACCCGAAAAGCCAGCAAAACTTCGGAGGTTTTCTTTCGTCAGGAAAGATAGTATTGCAGGTGAGCGTGCCAGTGGAGGTGTAGGTCTTCTCACCTCTCTGGACTATCCATCAAATGCTCTTTCTCTGACGACGTCTCTCCAGGTTGTCGCTGTGCAAATAAATTTGAATATTGTGCTTTCAGTCGTCTCTTTGTATTTGCCTCCAAACGAGCACATTGACCAACAACATTTAAATGAGCTTGTAGAGCAGCTGCCGAAACCCTTTCTCCTTATAGGAGATTTTAATGGGCACAGTCCGCTCTGGGGAAATAAAGACACCAATTCAAGAGGAAAACAAATCGAGCAGCTAATTGAAGATCACAGCCTTTGTCTCCTCAATACCGGGCAGGACACATACTTCCACGAGCCTACAAGAACTTTTCACGCCCTTGATCTTGCCATCTGTTCACCATCTCTGTTGCCATTTTGTACTTTTAGTGTCGGGAATGATATTCACAACAGCGATCATTATCCCATTTTCGTATCTCTCTCACGAAGAGGAGTAAACCCCATGTCGAGATTCCCTAGTTTTATATATGAAAGGGCAGATTGGGAACTGTTTTCTTCTGTTGCAGAGCTCACAGCAAAAATGGTAGAAGATGTGCATATCGATGAGGCAGTGTAAGCAATTACGTATGCTATCAATCAAGCAGCCACGCTCTCTATTCCAAAAACATCAGAAAAATTGCCTAATAAATATTCCAAACCATGGTGGAACCGCAATTGTCAGGAAGCAGTGAGAAAACAGAGAAAAGCTTTGGGAATTTTCCGTAGATACCCAACTGTTCGAAACCTTATAGCATTTAAAAGAGCCAAAGCAAACGCACGAAAAGTACGACGGCAGAGCCAGAGGGATTCCTGGATTTCATATGTGTCATCAATAACATCCTCTACGCCAAGTAACCGAGTTTGGGAGAGAGTTCGAAAAGCATGTGGAATTTATAAAGACCACTCACTTTCCTTTTTGGAAAAAGATGGCCGAGTGATTAGCACCATAGAAGAAATCGCGAATACTATAGGTGAGGCATTTGCTGCCGTTTCTTCCAGCAGAAACTACCCACCCGCATTTCTTTCTATAAAGCAGCGCTCCGAGAAAAATCCCATTGCATTCAACTCCTCCAACTCTGAGCCCTACAATAGAGATTTAACCATGTTTGAGTTAAAGAGAGCCTTGTGTCAGACGCATCAGTCTTCTCCGGGTCTTGATGGCATCAGCTACGAAATGCTGAAGCATCTGTCCTATAAGTCACTGACTGCCCTACTAACTCTTTACAATAGGATATGGAATGAGCATACATTCCCCAGTGCATGGAAGAAAGCTGTTGTCATTCCGATCGCGAAGCCAGGAAAAGACCCGCGGAATCCCTCGAATTATCGGCCAATTGCCCTGACCAGTTGCGTATGCAAACTGTTTGAAAAAATGGTAAACAGCCGCCTAGTCTATTACTTAGAAAAGAATAACATAATATCCTCTTATCAAAGCGGTTTCCGGAAGGGAAGGACAACTGTAGATAACATGCTCCTTTTGGAGACATCAATTCGAAAAGCTTTCCTTAGAAGGAACCATCTTGTCTCTATCTTTTTCGATATTGAGAAAGCTTACGATAAGGCATGGCGATATGGGATCCTTCGTGATCTTCATGACAGTGGCTTACGCGGCAACTTACCTTTTCTAATTCAGAACTTTCTGACGGGCAGAACGTTTCAGGTAAGGATTGGCTCTGTGATGTCTGAGATTTTCGAACAGGAAGAGGGTGTGCCTCAAGGCTGTGTACTAAGTGTAACTCTATTCAGCTTAAAAATAAACTCTATATTGAAAGAACTTCCTCCAACTATTTTAGGATCTTTATATGTTGACGACCTTCAGATTAGCTGTCGAGGAGCAGATATGAGACATATAGAGAGACAATTGCAGATCGCTTTGAACAGGATCCAAGAGTGGTCAAACAAACAAGGGTTTACTTTTTCCGAACAGAAGACCGTGTGCGTGCACTTTTGTAGGAAAAGAGGTCTCCATCCTGAACCTGAACTATATCTGAATGGATCAGCGATCCCGGTTGCGCCTGAAGCAAAATTTCTAGGGCTGACATTCGACCGTAAACTGACTTTCCTTCCTCACGTTTTAAATTTGAGGAAGAAATGTATGAAAATACTAAACATCTTGAAAGTCTTGGCGAACACGTCCTGGGGCGCTGACCGATGTTCTATGCTTCGTATATACAGAGCACTCGTTCGTTCTAGACTGGACTATGGCTCAGTTATATATGGATCCGCCCGGTCATCAGTGTTGATTAAGTTAGATCCTGTTCATCATCAAGCTCTGCGGATTTGTTCTGGAGCATTCAGGACATCTCCTATCCAGAGTCTTTATGTTGATTCTTACGAACCATCTCTCCATTTGAGGCGTGAGCAGTTGTCTCTTTTGCAATATTTTAACATTTTATCTCAACCTGACAATCCTAATAGGCTAGCTTTACTAGATAGCAGTTATGAAACTTTATTTGAAGCACGTCCATCCTGTGTGCCTACCTTTTCTTTAAGAGTTCGCCCTCTGATCGAGGAACTCTCCCTGTCTGATATGGCCCCACAAGCAGTACAGCATTTTGAAATTCCGCCTTGGGAAAATGCTCAAATCCAGCTTCTTGATATTTTCAATAATTGCAACAAAACAACCACTAATGACACCATCTACAGACAAATTTTTGCTGAGCACAGGTATAAGTATAGAAATTACCTTTCCGTATACACAGATGGATCCAAGTCAACTTGTCATGTTGGAATGTCGGTTATATCTGGTGACCACGTGGAGGGCAGACGTTTACACGACGCATCCTCAGTCCTAACCTCTGAACTGACTGCCATATATTATGCGCTTTTGTACATCTCTACGGTAGGCCATAAAAAATTCATTATATATACAGACTCCTACAGTGCATTGAAAGCCTTAGAATCTTTTTCCAGCACCGAAAATCCTGTGGTAGTGGATGTACTCAAGCTGAATATAAAATTAAGAAGTCGTGGATACGAAATTCTGTACTGCTGGGTTCCCGGACATACAGGAATAAAGGGTAATGAGCTGGCGGACATCACAGCAAAATCTGCTGTTGAACTGTCCGATCGCCTCATCCCTTTGAAAGATATTGGTCATGTCATCAAACATAGGTTTTTAATAAAATGGCAGCAAGTTTGGGACTCTCAACCTTATAACAAGTTGAGAAGTGTAAAGCCAAAAATAGAGATTTGGAATTCTACTAGAAATCGTAAGGAGGAAGTTCTTTTGACACGGCTCAGACTTGGTCACACTAGACTGACACATAGCTATCTGCTAAAAGCTGACAATGAGCCCCGGTGTTCAAAATGTGGTGTATGTTTGACGGTCCGTCACGTTTTAATTGAATGTCCATCTTTTAATAGTGTTCGTCAGAAATATTTTAATAGCTGTGACTTGCCTCTCGACCATTTAATTGGAAGAGAGGTCAATCGTAATTTATTTTACTATTTAAAAGACATTGGTGTTTATCACCTTATCTGAACTGATTTTAATTTTGTATATTAGTTTCAACACTTGTGATTTTTGTTGATTTTATATGACCTCATCTCCTGGATTTTGTGCGTTCCTTTATCTACTTGTTTAATTCATAAGCTATTTTAATTTCACTGTCTTTTGTATCACCTTATGTCCCATTACCTTGTGTTTGGCGCATTATAACCATCCCCGGTTTTGCGCCAAAAAAATTTCACTCACCACCACCACCTTAAATATTACATCCAAAGTGAAATTAAAAGTGGATAAGTAATGGTAAATCTAAATAGGAGAAAATTCAAATTAACTCAGTTATTGCGCTTCCTAAAATTATATCAGGAAATATGGATGAAAATTTTAAGAAGCTCGATAACTCAATTTAATTTCAATTTTCTCCTATTTAGTTTTTGACATTAATTGACTACTTTTAATTTCAAGAATTTGGAGATATTATTTTAGTACATCAACTATCTCTGCAGCATTTGTCCAAGATTTTAACTACTTAAGTCCCTATTTCACCTATATATGATAACTGTCAAAACTAACACATAGCAGCTAAAAGTTAAGATTTGGAAATTTTTGAATTCATGTGGGGCATAAGCAAGTTCTTGGTTTATTGTTCTTTTAAGCATCATAAAAATATAATATGAGTATAAATGACTTTTTATAGCAACCATCCTGCTGATTTCCGAGGTACCCCCTGGAGTGGAGATACTCGGCCCTGGCAACGAGACTGCTGTCGATGGAGAAGTGCAGTTGGTCACGCCCACCGAGCTTTTCTCGTTTTTTGAACTCGATGGTTTGGTACTACCTAACAAACTACTCCACCCCTGATCAGTTCCTCCACGATCTAAAGAGGTCACTGGTGCTTGGATCTTAGCACCCAGTTTACTTATGAATACTTGATTGATAGCTATACGTCGTGTCCCTTGCAGTAATTGTAAGGAATGTAGGGGAGGCTCCGTCACCATGATAAGTCCGCTCACTCCGTTGAAAGCAGGCCTCTTCAGTGTATAGGCCCATAGTACTATGAGTCCAAATCCTTGGGGAACTAGCTCACTGACAGCATAGACCCAAGACCCAG
Source organism: Stegodyphus mimosarum (assembly GCA_000611955.2). Classification (NCBI taxonomy): domain Eukaryota; kingdom Metazoa; phylum Arthropoda; class Arachnida; order Araneae; family Eresidae; genus Stegodyphus; species Stegodyphus mimosarum. Next base: position 127,407 of record KK122379.1, read on the forward strand.
TATTTTGGCGCTGGATTTCACTTATTATTTCAGTCGGTTCTACTCTTATGAAAGCGTCGAAGGCAGCAGCATCCTGATAGTCTACTTGACGAACCGAGTAGGTAGTACCATCATTGGCAGATTGGCATATACACGGCAACAAACTTGATAAAGTCAGTAGGTGAGGGTCAGGCATCCTGAAGTCGTCACGTGTCTCCCATGTAACTCGGCTGAAAAGAGGAGATGGGACTACGGGATACCCATTAGCGAGTGGCACTCCTCCTTAGACTCGAATGAGGGTTGAGTCCGTCCAGCCCCTTAAACTTCATTTGCTCGTAGACATATTCTGAAATCTTTTCAACCAACTTGAACCAATCGGGTAACTCAGTGCACGTTATGTTCATCGCCACTTTTGAGAAGTTAAATCTAGATCCACCGCGATAAGGAGCGTATCTATTATAATAGATACGTTATTCTAGTTAATAGATTCTATTTTAATAGCCTGAACAGTGAGCAAATCACCATAGAGAGTGTCATAAGTAGCGACAGTTGCAGAGTGATTTCCGGTGAGTAGGAGAGATTCGTAAGTTATTTGATCAACAATCCACATGGAGTACTCATACTTAGTTTCGAGGACACTAAGACCTAGGATTTTTTCAACAAAACTGACACATCTGTGGAAATCGGGATCAATCCTAGCACGGTAGTAGCGTTGGTAGCCTTCGGAAAGTCTCTCGTCCCCTGGCCCCAGGATAATAAACGAAGGTGATATTCCATAGGCTCCGCATACTATAGACGATATGCTTGAACGAACCGTGATGAGGTGAAAGGTCTCGTAGGGAATCTAGCTAGATGGTGAGTATGCTTTAGATGATCTATCCCCCTGGCCGGAGTAGATGCCCAAGAGAATAAGACTTAGTCGTCCGGTATGTAAGTACTCGATCTCGTGGGTTAAAGTGAGCGAATATGGAATTTGCCCTGCTCTTTGCATCCTCCTGATGTGGTATAGCTGCGGTATACTTCTATTACAGTCATTGAGAGGCAAGAACCAGTTCTCTGCATTATCTTCTGGTGATATGGGAGGGTATCTCCGGTTAACATAGCACTCCGGTATTCTTAATCTCTCATTGGTGGACAATGCCAAATCTACTTAGCTGTAAGCATCGCTCTCGTCTGGTCTAATAGTCTTAGGCACTAGCACTGCCGGAGGATGGAAGATACATAAACTGTCCGTGAGAGTGTCCGTGAGAGATAGCAACCATCCTGTTCGAGTTCGTAGAAATAGGGGAAAGAAAGCCGCATTTCGTAGCTTCTTCTTTGTCTGTCATCCTTCGTAAATTGACGTGGCGAATGGAAAAGCTAGCCATTGTTATTTATCGGGGAGAATTTAAGAGAGCTGCAATTAATTCCGTGGAGGTGGTATACGACCGGGCAAGACATCCTGAAGTGAGCCTGCATAAAAGGGGCAAGTTAAGGCAACAGTAGGCGTGTGGCAAGTTAAGGGAACAGTAGTGGAAATCAAATGAGGTTTGTGAACATCCCTAGACCCCCCCCTATATTTAGGGAGTGTTGAGCTTGCAAAAGCACGAACCTCTGGGGGAGGGTCTTCTGACCTTGTCATAAACGCTTGGAGTCCCTCTATTGTCCTCTCTCTGCTTTTATCTGTAGAATCATATTAGGATGTACTTAGCTTTTTTTTTAACTGTTCATTCCATTAAAAGGTTTCTTAGTAATTAATTATAAATATTCTTAAAAGAGGTTTTTGAAACCTGGCTTTAAAACTACTAATGTATCAAAATTAGACAACATTCCAAATACACGCCACGCTTGAATTTGCCGCCCACAGAAGTTGCCGCCCGGGGCACAGACACCGGCTTGCCCCTCCCTAGATACGGGTCTGATCTCAACCATATGTCCTAACTGTTGATATTCTTTTAAAAAATCTGAATATAATTTTAAATATTCTGGATTCTTTGCTAAGCGTTTCCATAAGGAATTTAGTTTACTCGTAGCAATTTGTTTAGAACTTCCTAAAGTGTTCGGATCCTTTTTCATTAGCAGTTTAACAATGTACCTACCGGTTTTATCTCCTGTATAATTTTCTACAAACGTTTCTCAGAAATTAAAGATTCTTTGTTTTTGGGTTTATCAGTTTCAATATTCTCTAATTCCCAAAATTTTCTAAGAGTTTTATCTAAGTTGTCTTCTTTTATCAACCCACAATGAACCCTGTTTTCAGTCTCTGTTGGGATACTTGCAGACACAATAAAACCAAAAATTTATCTTGAAAAATAAGATCAGGATTATTCATTCGAATTTGACTCGATTTCAAAAGTTCATAAAAAATTCCTGCTCCGAGCAGCATAGCTACCCTTTCTGGAACATGAAATCCTTCATCTGTTAATTTTAAATTAAGAAGATCTTGCACTGAAATTTTAATTTTGCGCGAAGGTGTTAATTCAGGAGTTATTTTTGGAATTACTAAAAAGTCCAAATTCTTTATAAAAGTTTCTTCTTTATTGCATATCGAAGCATTAGTTTTATGCTTTATTGTCAAAGTAGCATCGTTTATTCCCGAAACCAAAATGTTTGTTTTTTCTTTCTCTAACTGCAAATGCTCAATAAAATTACGTGTCAAAAAAAATTGACATACTACCGCCATGCAGCAGACACGTCACCTTGTCTTTTCTTCCCTCGTTATCAATCAAAAAACATAACGATGGTTGAAAACAAAACTGTATTTTGTTTATTCGAATAGTTATTAATAAATGCTCTTTAAACGAACTCCTGCGCATTAACATTCAAGGTCGATGAGTCATCTCGTTTGGGAATGTTGCAGTCAGATACATTTGTTTTCTTTTTATTTTGTTCCGATGAAGAACATTCTTTCTCATTTATTATATTTGCTTTCGTAAAATGAATAGTCTTGTGGTGCCGTTTTTGACAAAAACAAGAATATTTTGATCTGCAATTTGGTACTGAATGCATATGTAAACAGTTAAAACATAATTTGTTAGATTTCACAACCTGTAAAAAACCCGTACCAGTAATTTTAAATACGATAGGCATTCTGCCAAACCGTGATTCCCATGGCATAAAATGCAGTTCTCTGTTTTAACATCTGACAAAAACACTTTAGCTACACTTTTTGAGCTGTTATACTTATGATTAGCATGAGAAATCTCAGTAAGAGGTTTTCCTTGTGACGTGAAATATAAATCTCTTAACTCACTAGGTGAAAACCATGAATCACCTTGCCTCATTGAAATGTGAGGAGCTGTTTTTGTATCTAAAAGTTCGTATAACCTGTCTGAAACTATAAGTTGTTTGAGGGTCTCGAAGTCAGTTACCTTCCTTAATTTTAAATAATAATCCCAGGTAGTTACTAGGGGTGAAGCGAACTGCATATGAGTTTCATATGGTTGTTTAACAGTTTTTCTAAAGTTTTCTAAACACGAATATGGTGGTGGCTGAAACTCCTTCAGAAAACTTCTTTTACTTTTTTCTAATTCGCGATATCCTTATCATGGAAATAGGTTATTATATTCGAAGCTTTGTCTCCTAACAGATTAACAGAAATTCTGCTTTATAGTCCTCCGAAACATTTTTTGTAATAAACGCTCGTTCTAATGAGGGAAAGAAAAATCTCCAACTCTTGGGCCGTATAGGAATTTTTACAGTTAAGGTCCTGACACTTTTTATTAATTGATCTAGTGACTCTGATTTTGTTTCGGTTTCGCTTGCACCATAAAGTTTTATTTTTGCTCTTCTTGTTTACTATTTTCGATAATAGAGTTTGCTATCTGTTTTACTAAACCTTGTTTAGTCGCTGTTCTCAATAATATATGTTAAATCTGCTATAGTCATTTTTCCGTCAACATTTTGATTTATTTCTAAGGCAATAAGCCTTAAATTATCTTTTTAGCACCCATAAATAGCATTGTTATTTATAACAGAACAAAGCACAGAATGTACAGAATTAACAAGAGAGGAATCACTTACCTCTGCAGTGATTCACTTTTGATGAATATCCTTATCCAAAATCAGCGATATTCGTTGAAAAGAACAAGCTGGTAATACTGGCAAACACAAAAACTCCTGTGTTTTCGATGATTAATATCATACAGCGTTGTGTTGGTTCTCAAAACGAAACACTATGCATTCACGCACAAAATTCACAGTAAATCTCTGGCAACTACGACCAGATATGTCTGGGTCTCATCTCAATAATCACACATTATAATAAGTACGCTGGTTCGTTACTTTATTAATTTCCATAATTAAATTACAATCACTCGTTATTAACTCATGGCTGTGACCAGCCCTCATACGTCGATGGCATTTCTCAAACTTGTCTGATCAAAACATTACAAATGCGCATGCGCGGATTACATAACAGGTGCGCAGGCGCGAGCAAGTGTTATGGAGAAAGACATTTAATGCTTAGTTTATATTCTTTAACAAAATCATACCGCTCAGAATAGAAGTGCTCTTAAATTTCGAACAATGATAAATTGAGTGTGATTCTAATACATTTTCGAAAAGGGTTTATTTTAGTTACCAAAGATTTTGAATTTCCAGAGCGACCTAATTGATTTGATACTTTAGTAGCATAGCTCTGCAGAGGAAAACTGCTTTTGTTTATTTCTTCAAGAATGCGAATTCTTTCTTCGAGAAATTCTAAAAATTCATCTCAAGTTTGGGAATTTCATTCGATTTTACGTTTAGTTCAAATGCTTTTGTAGATTCTCTATCTAATTTATGCAATAAAATATTTAATATCAAAACATCAGATAAATTATTTCTATCAAATTCTAATACACTTAAAGATCTCAAACATTTTTAACATTATCTACTAGTGATATCAACTGAGAAGGTGAGTCATTTATTTTTTCAAAGCTCAAAAATTAGTAATAAAGGCATCAACTACTGCTCTTTTATTTTCATATCTGCTCTCAAGTGCAGAAAATAGCGACTCAAAGGTATCCTGACATGATTCTAACATTTTTGCTTCACCTTTAAGTGATACGTTCAAGTAAAACAGTTTCTCAGCATAATTTAAATCATTATTATTACCAATCATAGACATAAATTGCACTTTAAAATTCTTAAAATCTTCATATTTACCATAAAATTGAGGAAGAGGTAAATCAGGCAGTTTAAAATTTGATTTAGAAACAGTTTTGGTTTCAAATTTATCTTTATTATTTGTTTCACAATTAGAAAGAAAAATTCTAAATCTTACTTTGAACTCTGCGATTTTTTCTTCCAATTCTTGTGTAAGGCTTAGATTGTCTTTCAAATCAATTTCCTCTGGTAAGTTGGTGTATTCCACTTTGAGTTGTTTTACCCGAGGTTTTAATTCCAATAAAGCATCCAATTTAGTCTTCATAATAACATCATGGTTGAGTTTATTCTCCTCCATTTTATATTCATCAAGATATTTTATTAAAGTTCCGAGTTTTGTTTTCACTACCCCAAGTTGGCGATTCAATGAAACTATATTAGTAGCCATATTCTTCTCCAGCTCCATGTACCAAAGTGTTCTTGCCGAAGATTACTCAAGCTTATTTAATGAAATTTGAGTAAATAGACTGTAATATTAACAATAACAAATTTATTTTAACAAAAACAACATTAATGAATACTAGCACACGTATGTGCTTATATGCTCTTACATCAAGACAATCTGCATACATACATACTAATCAGCAAAAAACGAAATAACTTTAGGGTTACACTAAAAGCCAAACTGGGCTTGGCGTAAAACAATGCTGCCAAGCAATACTCTTTCAGACACCGAACACTATCATCAGGTTGTGTAACCCCTTTAGCTACTTTAAACCGTAAGAAAGTAATTTGACTTTTTAGGAAATGGCACTTCAATGGATTTAATTTCAAGTTATACTATCCCGATCTATCAAATACTAATTTAAGTTTATCAAGATGTTCAGTAAAAACATTTGAGGCTATTAAAATATCATCAATATATATGCCGATTTTTAAAGATTCGCTAACACTACCGACATAAGCCATTGGAAAGAGCTACGTGCGTTTCTCATACCAAAAGGAGTGCGTATCCACTCTTTTTGGTATGTTGACGTAATGGCCTGTCGGGGTTGAAAAACCACTTTTGAACGTGTCCTCCGGGTGTATCTTCATCTGAAAGAATCCCGAGGTTAAGTCAATGTAGAAAAAAAATATTAGCGTTCCCCAATTGTTCAATAAGCTTAACCATATTCGGAAGAAGAACCGTTCTTCAACCATTTTTTCATTAAGTTTCCTAAAGTGAGTAACAAGCCGAAACGTATTATCCGCCTTTTCCGAAACGTATTATTCGGAAGAGAATCGGCGCGCTGTAAGGGCTATCACTCTTCTGAATAATACCGGCTTCTAACAGTTCCGCCACCTGCCTATTCAGTTGCCCACAAATGTGATATGGCATCTTGTACGGCTTCTGCCTAACCGGAATATTGCCCCTTGAATTAATGTTGTGCAGAATTGTATCTCATCCGGACAACTGCTTCACCGAGGAAGCGAAAACGTCATTATACTGCTTTAAAAGTCGTCGCAACTCTTGCTGCTGGTCTCTTGACAAATGAGTAAGATCCAAAATCTCCACCCCCCCCCAAGACTCGAAATCTTCTTTCTCCATTGTAGTGTTATTCACAAAGGTGTCTGCTTACTGGGTTACATTAACGGGAGAAACAGCTGCCAATTTCGTTCGCTTATTGATATGAATAACATTTGGCGTAAAATTTACAACTTTAACGTGAAGAAGGTTTTTCGGGTTATTTGAAATTACTGATCTCGCTACCGTGAAGTTCCTATGCTGAAACTTAACTAAAGGTTCCAATAAAACTGTGTCATAAAAATCATCAAATGAAGGAGCTGAGACTTTCAAAATGATTTCTAAAAACGGCAAAAGTTTATCCTTTCATATAGCATAACAAAAAGGCCTGAGAATCAGCTGCGCTTAAAGCAGGATTCGAACTGTCCACCCAATTTAAGCTAAAATTATGTCCTATCAGCTGCTTTCTCAAAATTAAGAATTAGGGGGTTTTCATATAAAAATTTTTAGGAAATGATAGTTTTTTCTCTAGAATTACACTATAATGGGAAAAAAGCTGATTTTCAGAAATTAGAAATTCTACAGAAAAACATTGATCTTTCAACTTAAGATTAAGAATGGCCTTAACGTGTAATAATCACATTTTGCATAGAAATTCTTTTTAGGTAAAACCTATGTGGTGAAAATGAAACATTATCCCCCAGACGTGTCAAAAATTTGGCTTCTAAAATATTTACTGTTGCTCCGGAATCTATTAATATTTTAACCTTTTTATCCCAGATAGATCGCTGTATGATCGGTAATGAAGATTCCTCAGATGAATCAACAATCACAGAGGGCACTTCCAAAAGAGCATTAGAGGATGAAACGCAAGTAAGCATCTCCCCGCCTCTATTTAGTTTAAATTAAATGGCTGAGCATGAGGGTTCAACTGTTTGGTCGCTCCAACTGGATCCTGTTGTTGCTGACAATTGTGAAGTTTCAGTGCCAGAGTTTTGTCTTCTCGTCTGTGTCACATTTCTGTGTCTGCCTCTTTGACCCGAATTTACCCGATAATTATTCGATCTGACATTTACAAAACAGTTGTGACTTAAATGCCCAGCTCTGTTGCATCTAAAGCACCTAGGCTGCATGGGTCGATTACGCGAGTTTTGTGTCATCAAAGTTTTTGCCTGACTGCAAATTGCTCATCATTTGAGTTAACTGTGCAATATTCTATTGTTGTAACTTAATGGCCTCTGTAAGCTCTGTGCACAGCCCCGAGTTTCGTGGAGTACTCTTAGAAGCAACTGAGTCAGCTGAGTGCAGTGCGTTTACTTCTACAGACTGAAATTCTACCACCGCATGGTTTTTAGACCAAATTTCTTCTTCCAATATGACAATTGCTGACGAAACTGACCTATGGTTGTGAGGCGAAAGAAGACGCCTAAGGTGCATCTGCAAACCTTCAATGAACCACCGACAAGAGAAATTCCTGTCTTTGCGCTTCCGCAGCAAGATCATTCACTCTTTCAGGCGGAACAGTCTTATAAGACAAAGCCTCAATGCGTGCAGCAAACTGATGGACAGATTCTCTGAGTTTTTGAAACGCCTCTATGAGAGAACGTTTAGGTGTATGCAGACTCTGCAGTGTGGTAAATCTCTCCGTTAAGGCTTCTTCTAAATAAGAAAAACTAGCTTCCCCTTTAAAATGAGGATTATTTCTGATAAATTCCGCAGCTTCTCCCCCCACTTTTAGCCGAATTAATGTAACTTTGTCGGAGTCTGTCCACCCCACATGATCTGCAATTTATTGAAGTTTATCCGAAAAGTCACTCAAACTGATGCTGTTTTCCGCTCCTGTAAATACTGGTACAGAATCTAACGGGTAGGATCCAAATAGGGAAAAACCTGAGGCTAACGGAGCTGTTGCTTGCACAATTTCAGGTGGATCAGGCTGCCTAGCAGACCCAGTAGAACGGCGCGTCCTTTTAGACATAGTGTACGTACTGTCTACTATTAAGAACACTTAATGCATAAAATAGTTGCAAATTGAACCACTTCTCTAAAGCGGCCAAACGACAGAACACTTAGATCTCCAATTAAACGACATCCACTGTAGGTGAAATGGCAACCTTCGACCCCTCGTCACGTACTTCCTGTCCTAAAGGGCACCGTACTGGTACTGTCGTGTCTGTTTGTTTGGCTGTGTGTGGAGCTAGATCGGAGATCACCGACCTTGTCGTCGGGGATTTGGCCCTCATAGTTTCGATACGGGGACTACGTGTCCCATTGCCTTTCATAGGGCCGGGCCAGGACTGTGGGGTCTGCGTCGTCGGCGATGAGGTTTCAGGAGCTTGGACAGCTCACCTCGAAAGGCAGTCCCAGGACGAGGGTCCAACTCTTGCGTTCTGTCCTAAAAGGCAACCGCAACAAGCCAATTTCTTTCTAGAAATTTCTTCGGAAGTAACGCACCCTTGAGTGAGAGAGTGACTAAGCAAAATTCGTTCTCTTTCCTTGATCCTTTCCAAAAACACAGAAATCTTGATTAAATTCAAATTAGAGAAAAAAATAAAAATTCATTGAAGCATCTGTTTTTCCCCAAAATTAAAGAATTTACATAGAATATTGAATTAATCATAAGAAATAAAACATTAAATTACTAATTCAAAGAATTAAATAAAAATTAAGATTTCCCTAAATAAGAAAAATAATTAACTTGATCTCTTTCATAACCGAAAATTCAAACTATTATTATGGCGAAAGGCTAAATTTCAATTCGAAGTTAAATCCTTTTTAAAATCTGTCTATGAAGAAATCTATATATCTATCACTGATGCGAAGAAACTTTAAATATTTATTTACAATATATACAGTTAAACAGTTAATAAATCATCATTATGCAATTCTACGAAACAAAGGATAAGACTTGCTACGCCTTTCCCGTCTAGCGTCTAACATCTAATTAATTTTTTCTACTTCAGGTGGGGGCGCTGCTATCGCTGCATGACATCATATTTCTCTACACTCCCCACCTGAACTCATGGAGTTCACACAATTAAGAAGAATAACAATTAAATCCAAATAAAATGAAAATACTTACAATTACTGTCACAAACTATCAGGTGGGGCTGCTATCGCTGCATGACATCATATTTCTCTACACTCCCCACCTGAACTCATGGAGTTCACACAATTAAGAAGAATAACAATTAAATCCAAATAAAATGAAAATACTTACAATTACTGTCACAAACTAAAAAAAAGGAAAAAATATTCTTCTGAACATCTACTAAAATATAAAATAAAACGAATTAATCAATTAAATATAAGAAATTATTGAATAATCAATAAGTTCAAAAAGTTCTCCTTAAATGTTGGAGTTCATAGTTCAGTCAATAGTTCTAAAGTTTGTTCACCACCAATAATATCATCAACATACAGACAGTTGTTTAAGAGTTCTACTGTTTCAGGATATATTTCTGAATATTTTTTAAGGTGATGCTTAATGGTAGCAGCGAGTAGGAAGGGACTAGACTTAACTCCGAACAAAACTCTTGTAAATCTAAAGGTTTTCAAGTTTTCATTGCTATCATCAGGATCATCTTTCCAAAAAAATCGTGTAACGTCCCTATCTTCTTCATTCAACTCTATCTGTAAAAAAGCTTGTGTAATGTCAGCTGTTAAGGCTATCGAATTTTGTCTAAATTTTATCAGTAAATCAAAAATATCAGGATATAAGTTCGGACCCGTATATAAACAGTCGTTTAAAGAAAGTGTCTTTGGTCTATGTGCTGAAGCATCATAAACTATTCTTAGTTTGCTTGTTGTTCTATCATTTCTAATGACTGCCCTATGAGGTAAATAAAATAGAGTCTTATCATTTCGATTGTCTTCCTTAACTGGTTCAATAATATGTTTTAACTCGTAATCTTTTAAAACCTCTGTATATTGAACAAATAAAGGGTTATCAATTTTAAATTTGTTACTTAATTTCTTAAATCTTTCAAGTGCTACATCCCTATTATCTTCCATCAGATGTTTTGAATTTGGTTTCCATGGTAATCTTACTTGGTATCTTCCATTCTTATACTTGATATCAGATTCGAAGGATTTCATAATTTCTAAATCAACAGTTTTGTCGTTCTGAGTATCACTTTCTAAACCTAAGTTTTCTAGCTTCCAAAACTGTTGTAACTGATCTGATATCAAGTTTTCATTTACTATTACTTTCATAGTTAATAATTCACTAAATTCATTATTTACTTTACCCTGTAAACACCACCCAAATAAAGATTCTGTAGCTACTACATCTCTTGAAATTCTTTTAATTTTACCTGTAATTATAGAATAATAGAAATCTACCCCTATGAGAACATCAATTTTGTCACTTTGCCTACAACAGTCAGCTAATTGTAAATTTTGTAAAACTTTATTTTCCTTAGCAAAGTTCAAATCTGGAGGAGAGATGAGAGCATTGGATATATTTTCAACTTCGAGAAATTCAACATATATACTAAGTTTGGGATCGCTAATATTTTCTAGTTTGGCTTTAACAACATTGAAGGTTTTTTCTAACGCAGTTTTATCTCCAAATGAGTAAACAGAAAGTGATTCTTTTCTAACGATCGGAAGATCCATTTTACTAGATACATTTTTAGTTATGAAAGATCTCATTGAGCCATTATCAAAAAGAATTCTCACATTTTCAGATTTATCATTATTTCGAATTAATGCAGAAGCAGTTTGCAATAATATTCTATTAGATCTATTTTCATCGGAATTATATGACGAAACAGCGGAAATAACGTTGGAATCCGACGTTTTCTTTTCAAGTTTGTTATCTTTTTTCTGATGAAATGAATAACAGATGGCTTTTGAATGTTTATTACAGCAGAAGCTACAGTTTACTTTTTGTTTACAGTCTTTAATTCTATGCTTTTTATCCAAACATAAAAAACATCTGCCTTGCTTCTTCAAAATCTCTTTTTTCTTTTCCACACTTAAAGTTTCGCAATCCATAGATTTATGACTTCCATTCCCGCAGAACAGACACTGTGATTCGGCTGACGCTGCTAATAATTCAACTGTCGACGGCTTACTTGTTTTGACTGCAGAAAGTTTCGATTTGAAAGGTAGTGGTTTTTCTAATTGCGAGAATTTCTCTTTAGAGTTATAATTAACAGAAGCTGCGCGTTCTCTACTGAGTACTTCGTTCCTCAAAAAGTCTAATAGACCTTTTAAATCCCAATTTTCGTCTTTAATTTTTCGGCTATAATCAAGAACGAACTCATTAGGAAGTAATTTCAAAATTAAAGGCGTTAAAAGATTTCCGTAGGAATTAGAGTCTATTTTTAATGCTTCAAGATTTCTTATCTGCACTTCGGTGTGATCGAGAAGTTTTCTTAATCCGTTTACATCATTAGGATTTCTAACAGGTGAAATACTTAAGAGTTGTCCTAGATGCGAATTAATTAAGATGTTCGTTTGCCCAAATCTGGAACGTAATAGTTCAAGAGCAGCTTCGTAATTATTTTCGATAAGAGCGAAACCAGAAATAGCTTTGGCGGCTGAGCCACCAAGAAAGCTTTTCAAATAAATTAATTTTTCTATTTTTGATAAATTCGGATTTTTGTCAATCGCATTTTCGAACTGACCTATAAATTCTAACCAATCTGAAGGATCACCATAAAATTTAGAAATGGTTAATTTAGGAAGACGAGTGAATGTATTATTTTCGTTTTTCGAATCTGTAGTGGTTTCATTAGAAATGTTCCGATTTTCATTCTCCGAATTTTCAAGCTTATTCAATTCCTTCAATTTTTTCTTTCCTCTAAATTGCCATAGTTGAATTTTCTCATCGTATTCTAGAACCGTTGTGATTTCGAGTTCAAATTCCTCCGTTTCGAGTTTTAAATCTCGTTCTATTTGAGAGTCTAAATCTTTCAAAACTTTTGATTTTTCGTTTAATTGATCTAAATTTTCTTCTAATACATTAACGTTTATACTAATATCATCTTTATTTAATTCAGTCTCGATTTTCTTTAATATCTTGGACACTGCGGTCCTGAATACCTTTCGTTTCGATTTCAGTTTAGCAATGAGATCTTCCATTATACTAATAATAGAAAGTGCAGGCTTACCTTGGCAGTCTTCGCACACTTCTAAAGTGCTAATCCAAAATTAGAAAACACAAATTTTCAAATTACCGAACGATTCATTTTAGGCCAGGATGCACCATTATGGCGAAAGGCTAATTTCGCAATAGGCTAAATTTCAATTCGAAGTTAAATCCTTTTTAAAATCTGTCTATGAAGAAATCTATATATCTATCACTGATGCGAAGAAACTTTAATTTAAATATTTATTTACAATATATACAGTTAAACAGTTAATAAATCATCATTATGCAATTCTACGAAACAAAGGATAAGGCTTGCTACGCCTTTCCCGTTTAGCGTCTAACATCTAATTAATTTTTTCTTCTTCAGGTGGGGGCGCTGCTATCGCTGCATGACATCATATTTCTCTACAATTATCAACATAACAGGACAGAATGCAACAAAATTTCAATAATTATGTACTTACTAGCGCCTGTGCCTTTACATTTGAGTCAACATCGTCGTGTAATCCAATGTGTTTTGTTTTTTGCACTAAACTTATTAACTCATTTATTGATATAATCTAAGCATTTGAGATTGCTTCTGATATTAACAGTATCTTTACAGGATTTTATATTTTTATTATTCCATAGACAGGATGCCAACTGCAGAAGGCTGCATGTATATTTTTTTGTCTGGCATTATTATGAAAAGAATACAAATGATAATTTTCAAGCTTCCGTGTTACTCACGCGCTTAATTCAACAAAAACAAAACTGTAAATATTCCGTCTAAACGTCATTACGTCAAGTTAAAATGTTTTAATCGGTACAGAATGTTTATATGCGATCCGGATCGTGTATATCTTGGTCTGAAGATGCTTCCTGTACTTTTGGCTCCTCTGCATGGGATGGTTTTTCTTTCGTTGCGAGGGCCTGGAAGATTTACATTTGGGTTTTCCTGGTTTTTTACGAATCGCAGCGTTGTCACGTTTCGTTTCTTCTGTGCATAGGGGCTCAGGATCATTTGACTCATTATCGTCGTCATTATCTCATTATCGTTATGATGTTCGTGGCGCTTCCTATTTGCGGTTATTGCGGGATTGAGCGTTGAGGAAATGACAGCTAGTTGTGGGTTGTTGGCAGTTGTTTCTCTGGAAAACTCCGAAAAGTACTGAGCAGCAGTACTTTGATCTGCCTGAGATCGTTAAGCTATTTAATATTAGAATCGAAGAGGTCTGCTCTTCGGCCTTTTTTCTCCAGTTCGCTGATATCGTGATTAATAAAGTCAAAGATCGCTTTTATTATGTTAGCCATAATGCAAGACTTATAATTAACTTACTGCGAAAGAGATACAAGTTCAATAAAATGACCAAGTTCAGAATTTGCTAATCGGAACTGAAAATACAGACGTCCGGCTGTGACAGCTTCTGAATTTGATGAGAAAAGAGAAAACAGTGAACTGACAGAAGTCTGTATGCGCCTATTTTTGCGGAAAAATGTAACCTCCATCCTGAGTTGGAACTGTAAGTCGAAGGGTCACTGATTCCAGTGGAATCCAAAGTAAAGTTTTTAGGAGTGATATTTGGCCAAAAATTGACCTTCCTTCTTAATATCGTGCACCCTAGGAAAACGCGTTTAAATACATTGAATCTTTTGAAAGTCTTGAGGCGTGTACCGTTGCACATTAATTCAAATGTATAGAGCACTTATAGGCTCTTAATTTGATTACGGCTTAACTGTTTATGGTTCTGCACGGCCTTTCGTGTCACTAAAGCTGGATCCCGTTCATCATTAGGCTCTGCATATATCTTCTGGCGCGTTTAGAACATCTCCAGTCCAGAGTCTCTATGTTGACTGCCACGAACCATCCCTTCAATTAAGACGTGAACTGTCTACTACTATTTCAATGCTTTTCACTTCCTGATCATCCAAACCATGTTTCTTTCATTGATGGCAATTGCAAATTTTTCTTTGAGGCCAGACCACCCCATGTGCCTTATTTCTCACTTAAGTTTAGCTCACTAATCGAGAATTGCCACATGACAGATCTCACTACCCAGGCAGTAAAAGTATTTCGAAATCTCACCTTGGGAAGATGTTTAGATTCGGCTTCTTGAGTTTTTTCAGCGCCTTGGCAAAAGAGTTACTAATGAGTTCGTATATAGACAGCTATTTCTTGAGCCGTATGCGCAAAAACACTCACTTCCAAAAGTTAAGCACCAAGATGCGAAATGCAAAAAATCAACAAATACTGCTTTGATTGACACAAAATTCGGCAGGAAAGTAGCATATATAGTTATGCATAAAACAAAATCAGTAATTATATACAGCAAGGAAAACAATATTAAATTTTTGTAAGGTATCAGATAATGACATACTGCAGACTTAAACAGAATTATGTATAAATTGAAAATAAGGAGCATAAAATGAAAAAAATGGACATTAATAGGGTATGTGATCCCCCCTCGTCTGTATACAAAGTTTACACCTTGTGACCATGCCTTCAATTAGGTGGTCAACCACCGCAGAATTAAGCTATCGCCCTTCTTCTTGTAGAGCAGTTTCCAGCTCAATAAGAGTGGCTGGAGGTGGAAAACATGAAGATACAGCACGGCCGAGAACATCCCAAAGATTTTCAATGAGATTAAGGTCGGGCGAATGTGCTGGCCACGCCATACGCGCAATCCCTTCACTCTCCAGGTTGTCATCGACGCTGTCAGCTCTATGGGGACGTAAATAAAAGTAGGGCCAACTGCTGCAGCGTACAATCACGCAATGGGTTCTAGGACTTTATCTCGATACCGGACACCCGTCAAAGAACCCCGTTTAAAGATGTGCTGGTCGGTGCGATATCCTAATGAAATCCCTGCCCACACCATAATGCTTCCGCCTCGGAATGCGTGATGTTCAGTGATGTTTTGGGACTGATTGCGTGTTCGTTGTTCACGCCATATCCTTATACGCTTGTCATCTGGCTCCAGAGCAAATCTTGACTCATCAGTAAACATGACATTGCCCCAGTCAGACACGTTTCAATTGACATGTTCCCGGTATCAATGTAATCGTGCCCCTCTTGATTGGACGGACAGAGGAACACAAACTTGAGGTACCCGGGCGTACAATCCACTCATATGCAATCTTCGGCGTACAGTAGCTGCAGATATCGCCGTACCAATGGACGCTGTAACCATAGATGTCACACGTGTGGAGGTCGCTTTGGCTACAATAGCAACAAGGTTTCTAAAATATCCTAAAGGTTTGTGCATTCGGGTAGCTCAGCAATCATTGGCTGCCTGTTTGTGACGTAGCTCGTAGACCCGTCGTACTCTTGTTTATGTCGTGTTTACGATATATGCCAGCATCCTATTGATATTTTGGAATGTAGAATGCTTTATGAAACATTATTTTTTAATTATGTTATATGCTATTAAAACAAAACAACATTTTATTGTGTTTATACTTTGAAGTTGCGAAAAATATATGAAATAATCATTGTTCACGCTGTTGAATTAAACTAAACTGGCAAGTCATTAAATATACTATTTTTTACGAATGTATTTCAGCTACTGTGTAAAACAGTGTGTTTAAGTATGTTTATAATTTATTGAGCTATGTTTCAGTTTTCGCCGCATCACATAAACTGTAATAAATTAGTAATGAAATGTTGCATATTTTAGTTTTATAATTATTTGGGAGTTTTTTTTTTTTATTATTTTTCAGAAAATTTCACCTTTCTTCATAATTTTGGGTGAAATTTGTCGAATCCGGAGATGTTTGATTAGAATATTTTCTTTGTATACACTAAGTTATAATTTTCTATAAAATATGATTATATAAAAGCAACAGGAATACCTTTGTTTTTAGTAAATTAAGGTATTTGAGAAAATTTTTGCTTCTTTTCAAATGTAGATTAGTTTATACTTGCCTTCAGTTCAAAACATATTCTTGTTTGTCTGATTAACTACACATAAAGCAAGTATAATTTTCTTAAAAATTCCATTTCTCCAGGTGTCTTAAGGGAAATAAATACAATGTGAATGTAAATTGTAAATTTAAATTCAGTATGTTTATTTCTTTTATGGAAATCAGAATTTTTATCCATAATTTGAAAGGCAAAACCTTACCTTCACAAGCAAAAGCATTTTTGATGGTTGATGAACTATTACCCTAAGATGGCCATTTCTAAAATTGATAAGTATTTCTGAGAATATAAGTATTGATACAGAGCATCACTTCTTTAAAATGACCATCTTCATATAAGAATCAATTAATCTGTAATTACAGGCTGTCACCTTAGAAGTTATTCACTATGAATATGCTTGACTGAAACACTATTCGATAAACTTAATGATTTATTTTGTAATGTGTGCGAAATATTTTAAGTGATGTTGAAATTGTACATACTAAGACTAAT
>KK122379.1:150157-183428 GCA_000611955.2 Stegodyphus mimosarum
CGAGATGACTTTCGGTTGGCCTCATATTTAAAGTGCCCCCCTTACCGCACGGACACTATACATTTGCAAACATCCGTGTCTTCTGCGGAATTCGAACCCGGGCCCTTCGGTTTGGCAGTCAGCTTTGCTAACCATTATCCCGGTTCGGCGACACTTTATCTTGTGCCTATTAATTTTTAAAAAGGCATCAATCAGAATAGAGATGGTAAAGAGAAAAGAAGTAAATAATCCATGCGTATAAAAAATTCTGTCAACATCAATACTGGAACATAATTTGTTGTCCTAGTGTTCGTAAACGTTAGAAATAAGTCAATTGGTCATAATTTACCTAAAACGTTTAAAAAAAGCATTTTTAAAGTGAAATTTTCAATATTTTTTCTAGATGAAAATCTTAACCCGTTTATGCCCAAGTTTTTTTTTTACGATTTTCTTCATTATTAATGAACTTCTATCGCTTACTATGAAAGGTATAAATACACTTCAGGCGTCAAATTAACAACAATTGTCATATTTGCTGAGTAAATGTACGTCCTGTTTATGGGACACTGGGCATACGTGTAAGCAAAATACACCTGTATTTGAAACTTTCAGTGTTGCAAATCGTTAATAATTAGTAATAGTCAATAAAAATAAATTCGATTAAATCGTTGAAAGCGATGGTAATTTTAAGAATATTTTATCATTTTACAAATTATAGACAATGGAAATGTAAGAACAATAAATTAAAAACAGTTACTTTTCATGAAATTGTTGAAAGCATTTATCATGCAGTCCGACGTTACATTTTCCACATTTTCTTGTGGTCTTACCTGGACACTGGGCACATCGCAGTTGCGTTTTACTGACAACAATTGTGTGGCCAATTTCGTCAAATCGAATTTCATTGGTCACACGCTTACTCATTTTTGTAGAAGCGATTGCTCTTCCAGGTTTGGGAAGCACACCAAATTGTTTGAGATAGTTCTTCGAAATGGTGCGGCGAAATTCTAGTTGATCCATCGTGTCCTCTTTCTTGCAAAACATGCGATGGAGGAGCCATGCATTTTGAATTGATGCATCAATTAAAAACATAGCAAGTGGAAACCACCATTTTTTCCCACGGAATCCAATGCGATAATTTGAAATGTTTTCGTCCATTCGATCGGTACCACCCATAAACTTGTTGTATATTGTAATTGCATGAGGCTGAGGCACTGCGATTTTCTGTTTCTCAGAAGATGACCAACGTTTTGCTGAACCTAGTGGATTAACTCCAGTGCAGTTTGAAACTGTTGTAACAACATTGCTGTCTTTCCAACGTACAACTATTACACCAGATGATATGTCTTTCCTGTAATCGATAACACCTCTTTCCTTTTTTCTCAGATTTTTAACGGTTTCAATTGGACAGTTTCCAATCCTATTTTCTCTGGCTGTACCTACAACTGCAAATCCAGAATTTGACAACTCCTCAACGAGCCTTAATGATCCTCCAAGCCCCATAATCCTTTTGGTTTTCCATTTTACTTGCGTCTTTACCTTGATAAAAATCAAATTGTACTAAGTAACCATTCGGACAGTTTAAACACCAGGCTTTAAATCCAAATCTAATGGGCTTTCCTCTAATAAATTGCTTACCCGGATGTCGCCCGTAGTAAGGTATCATGGCCTCATCAACATCTAAACCTTGTTGCAAAGGGAAAGCCTTCAAAAAACGGTCGTTTATCATACACATCATGTTCCGTAGCTTAACATATTTGTCTTCTTTATCGATATTATTATTGTCACAGAAATGAAGATATTTCATGATTTCTTCAAATCTGTTTCTTCTCATTGCATTAGATACAGCAATATTCTTAGTGTCATCACTGTTCTCCCAGAACATTCTTCGACGAGGAACAGCAACATATCCACTAACAATTAAAATCCCAATAAATGCTTTCATTTCTTCAGACGTAATATCAAACACGTGATTACCTTTTTGTCTAGCATACAATTTAGTATGATAAACTATATAATCAAGTACATCATCATCAAAAAATTGCTCAAAAAGATTACATGGAGACTTTGATGAAATTTCCATTGAACGATTCCAATCTTCATTCCAGTTCCATTTTTCTCTTTGCACATTAGTTAAGTCACTCATTACCCATTTTCGTTTCTCAATGAATCGCTTTTTCTTCAGTGGTGGTGTGTTATCTTCATCGTTGCTGTTTTCATTTGCAATATCTTTGTTGACTGACTGACTCAGAATAATATTTGACTTGCCCCTAAATCTTATTTCTGCATTTGCCCGTAACTGATTTCCACTTAGATTGTCCATACCGACATAGTCTTCATCACCACTGTCCTCATCGCTGATCACAACATTATCAGGTGGCTCCATAAACACATCTGCTCCATCAAAGTCATCACCATCATTTTCTTCCAGTTCATGAAGCAAGGAGATAGCTTCATTTAAGGTTAAGTATCTGAAATAATTCATCGAAGTTTTCCAGTAAATAACAATTGCAGTTTTTTGTATACACAATATAATATAAATCATATTTTTTTATTATCGAAAAAATTATATTTCAAGAAAAATTAAAACTGATTGAAAAGTTAAAAATTGAAAAGTTAAAAATGTTTTCTTTACATGCAAATATATTTTAGCAAATATTGTAGAATTTCAATATTTTATCTGCAGTAATAGTAATAACATAGCAGATTTTGAAGTATTATCGCATAAAACATGCATATTTCGAATAAACACGCTTTTAGGTTACTGATAATACAGTAACATCTTTTAGGCTTAATGCACTCACTTATGCCCAGTGTCCCATAAACAGGACACCAAAGATTAAACGTAATTATAGAAAAATGATATTGTTATTTTTGCAAAATAACTTTGCAGAAGTCTTTTGTGATTTATTTTAAGAAAATCATTTTTAAGTTTTTTAGTTTTATGAATAAGAAGTTTGCAAAAGGTACTTACTTCCTGTGGCTACTCATGACGTTTGGATGCTGGAATTATAGCAATAAAAATAACTTGTTCTAACGTAACTTTAATATCCATCTAGTGGCTCCATCTTTTGCTAAAAGTAAGAACAAACCTTACCCGTATGAAAAATTGCTTTGATTAAAAGATACATGCCCTACAAGATTTTCTACAGACTAATTTCCAAGCGTCCCATATTTTAGCTACTGGGCATAAATGGGTTTTAATACAGTGTCAAACAGAAATTTCAGTTAACTTGCTGTTTTAAGTATGCTTAATATCGAGGGTTTTCCCCCCTCCTATGCAGAAAGTTTCTCAGAGGATGAGTACAGAATTAAAGTAATCGATTTCCTTAAAAAAAATGCATTTGCAATATTTTGTTCGAGTAGCAAGTTTTTTTATTGCTTTGTTTAAAACTTTTTAATATATCATATAGTTTGATTAAACCTTTTTGAAACATTATCTAAACTTTCCTTTTAAAGAGCAATATTTTTTGATAAAGTTGAATTGAATTGTTGTTATTTAGCCATGTTGTGAAATGCTGTGTTTGAATGTATAGTGGATATTTGGCCAAACTTGCTATTTAACACTTTTCTGTTTTCCTTTGTTCATGTAATAATATATATTGAAACTGAAGAATTATGTTTATTATACACAATGTTACGATTACTCTAACAAGTTGCTACAAAAATATAAAAAATTTACAGATTTTGCTCTAAATATCGATTTGTCTTATCATATCATGAAAGTACTGTAAAAGTTGTTTTTTAAGAAATTCTGTGCATTTTCTCTGTCAAACTGAGAATAAATTTCTGTTTCACTTATATATTCGTATTTTTCAGATGCCTAGCTAAGTTGCAACAACAGAGAAAAGCTTGGGAAGATTTTCATAAGTATCCCACCTTGTCAAACCATATTGCCTTCAAAACAGTTGGATCAAATCTATGAACACTGAGGCGCAAAAGCCAGAGGGATTACTCGATATCCAATGTGTCTGAAATAACATAAGTCAAGTGAAAGGAGTGAGAAAGAGTTGAAAAGGCATGCTGACTACTGAATGGGTTAGAAAAGTGTATGGACTATATAAACGCCATGCTTCTTTCTGGAAAAAGATGGCCGAGTGAACAGCCCAATAGAAAAAAAATTCTAAATACAATTGCGGGATTTTTGCTGCCGTTTCTAGTAGCAGCAAGTACCCACCGGGGTTTATTTCTTGCAAGTGGCGCGATGAAAAAGTTTCCATTGCCATTCAACTCTTCGAACTGTGAGCTATGTAATGAAGCCTTTACCATGCTTGAGTAGTTTAAAAGAGTTGTGATGCAGAGACATAGGTCTCGTCCGGAATTAGACGGTGTGCATTAAGAAATGCTGAAATGCTTACCTTACGTGTAGGTCATCGACTGCGCTCCTTACTCGTTACTACAGAGTGTGGAAGGAGCAAATTTTTTCCATTGGATGGATGAAAGCTGTTGTCATTACCGTAGCTAAGTCAGCAAAAGATCCAATGAATGCTTTGAGCTATCGAGTTATTGCATTTACCAACTGTATTTGAAAACTATTCAAACAAATGGTAAAACGCCGTCATGTCTACTATTTAGAAAAAGCCGAGTAATCTCGCCTTATTAGTGCGGTTTCAAAAGGGAAGAACGACTATCGATAACATTCTTCTTTTGGAAATCTGTCTTTGTAAAGTTTTTATTGAAAGAAACCATCTTCTATCTGTCTTCTTTGACATTGAAAAGGCAATAATTTGCATGGTGTCCGTGCTAGTAGCTTGGGCGCAACCTACCATTTTTTAAATAAAACCTTGTCAGGACTGAGTGTTCTGTGCATACTTTTAGCGAACATGGTCGTGATCTTGTTAAAGTCCTGATCTTGAACAGGGAGCTGAATGCAACCATGTTCTATGGTAAAATAACTGTGGTTAAGTGGTAGAATAACTGCACGTAAGAAGGATTTAAAATCACCTTTTATTAAACCACTATTAACAGCCACTTCCCAACGTGGGAGGGATAACAGAAAATAATGACCGCACTTGGGTCTAAACTGAACAATCAAATAATTTAAAATAGCGTTTAGTAGAAATTAAGTAGTCGTTGCTCACAGAGCTATGAACGCGAGGTTGGCCTCTCTGCTAAACTATCAATGGTGCGTAGCAAGATTTGGCTAATACTAACGCACTTAGATTACTTCAATAAGTATTAGAGTAACAGCGCTATGGCTCAGAATTTAAATAATAGCTGGTCAGCTGGACGTCGAACAGAGACGCAGTGATCTGAGACTAAAAGCTCTCTCACACTGAGAAGTTCCTTGCTAACCTTTTAAATACAAAACTTGGCTCTACCTCAAATTAGCATAAAGCTGAAACGCGCGCTCATTCTAACATGCGACATGCGACGGAGGACGTGGGCACCACCCCTCCACCGTAGGTTAATTGGTATAGCACCACGTCCACCTTTATCTAAAACAACCCCTGAAGTCACACGTGGGCCACACACCTGGCACCCAAACCCAGCGCCTAATTCACCCCGGTAGCGGTCCTACTGACCAAAACTGCCCCCGGGAGTTCACTCCATCCTACCGCCCGGGCCCAGTATTTATTAAATCATAGAAATAATATATTGATGGCCTTACAAGGGCTTCTCATTTGATTACATGCATTTGCTGGTTTTACATACAGATTTTGCTTTCTGGCACATTATATTGCTTTCCAGTACATTATAATTCTGTTTGTTACATTGTTATTCGAGTATTACATATGATTGTCTGTAATTACTGAAACATATAATACAGTCAATTACTGAAACATATAATACAGTCATTAGATTTCTGTTCATTAGTTCGGTTCATTGGTAGTAGTTCATATGTTATAAGCTTTGAGACATTCATAGTGTCGTCCATCCTCGGGTTCCTGCTAAACTTATTTGCTACAGTTTATATTCACATCCCTTATTTGCTGCAGTTTTATATTCATATCCTGTTGTGAACGTTTGCTTTGCACCTGTAATAGAGACTTATTTACATTGTTACACCATTACATAACTTTCTTTCCACATTGGGGCAACACTTGTAATGTTGCTTGCTAGACTGAGGAGGCTTAATTACATATTTGCACTATTTATGCTGAAATTAGTTTGCGACGCACTTTTACATCAATCATATTTACATATTTACATACACGGAGCATATTACATATTACAAGCGATGCTTATGAGATCTATTTAAATATTTACATTCTTGAGTATTCTTTTAAATACTAGATCTATAATCTTTACTGATACCATTGGGTCTTATGATTGCATAAGATTTCTTATATTAAGGATGGCCTATATGCACATTTTCGAGTATACATTGCACATTTTCGGATACATATGTGATGATGCTGTGTGCCAGTAAATTGGAGTATACTTGGAAACACACTTGATTAACACACTTGCTTGATAAACACATTTGCATTGAGCATATTTACATATTTACATGTATATAGCGTTGCACTTTGAGGGGGATGTACTGTGCATTGCTTGCTTGCACCACTCGACATTTCTGTTTGCATTGCTTGTTGAAGGTATGATTCATGCACATTTATATAGTATTACCCGCGAGCCTATTATATTTATTTACATATTTGCTTTCTTAATACTCTCATTGATTCTGGGTCTATAATGTATACTGCTGAGATTAGATCTTATAGTTGCATAGGGTATCTTATTTTGAGGATAACATGCGCTTTATGTTATGGAGCTAAATTTGGCATAGATCCAGATTAAGTTCCGCTAATTTGTCCATTAGCTGCACAATCTTTTTAATTAGGTGCCGTTGCTTAATCAGATATTTACAGAACGGCTGTCTGTTATTGGCTGGTAGTCGAATGTGGAGACCCTCAGTCAGCGGGCATGTCTCCAAGTAATGCTCTGGCGAGCCCGGTCCTCCACATGCGCATTGATTTGTATTGCAGAAACCACGTTTGTAGAAATAGTCAGGAAAGGGACCGTGCCCTGAGATGAACCTTGCGAGCTGCGTGTTTGCTATATTTCTGTTTGTGTCCACATAACCACAGAAGTAATGGGTCCTCCTCCCTGTGTTGCTCTCGTCCCATTCACATTGCCACTTCCCCATGGCTTTCAATCTCAGCGTACGCTTGAAGTAAGAACGTGGCCATGGTATAACTGCCTCTGCTATTGCTGTTTCTGCGGTGGCCTCCTTGGCAAGCTGATCTGCCATTTCATTCCCTTCATGGCCCGCGTGTGCTTTTATCCATTCTAATGTGATCTTAAAATTTGGATTATTTCTAAGGGCCTTCTGTATCTCTTGAATAATTTCAGAGGGATGGTCGGGGTTCCAAATCGCATGTAATGTTGACAAGCTGTCAGTTTTTACTGTGGCCTGCCTGCATCTTATGGAATGTACATAGTGGATTGCTTGCAGTATGGCCAAGGCTTCACTTTGGAAAACGCTGTTGTTTTGTCTGAGCCGGCCCTTCCATTTTTCTATGATAATCCTCTGTCTCATGGCGACGTAGGCACAGCCCACTTTCTCCTCCAACTTTGACCCGTCCGTATAAACTGTCAGGCCAAGTGGCTGGTCATTATCCTTAGGCTTCACCGAGACGTATACCCCTCTTCCTTTAGCCGCTGGGTGTACATCCAACGGGTTGCAGTTTTCCTCATACTCCTCAGGGGAGTAAATTTCTTCATCAAATGTGACCATTCTCTTGAGTTGTAATACTTGCTGTCGTGCCGCCTCCTCCTCGGCACGGATGTGCAGGGGGAGTAAGCCTGCCAGCACATTAATGGCGTCGCTTGAAGTGGTGCGATAGGCCCGGGTGATACCCAATGCGAAGGGTCGTTGAATGGCATTAAGGTGTCTAACCTTTCTCCCTTGCATTGGGTAGGCCCACACTGCAGCAGCATACGTGACTATTCTTTCTACCACTGTGGAATACAGCACCTTTTGTATGTGGGGGTTTAGTCCCCATTTAAATCCATAGAACATCTTCATTTGTCGAGCTATTGCAGTTGTCCTTAGTTTAAGGCTTTGCACGTGGGGGATCCAATTCATTTTTTCGTCAAAAATGACGCCAAGGTATCTGAGTTCTGACACTATCTTTATCCGCTGTCCATTAATTTTTATTGTGGGCCTGCGTGCTAGGGAGCCTCCCTTTTTGGGGATGAGAAGAACTTTTGACTTTTGTTCTGCAATCATCAGTTTCAGTCTATTGCACCGCTCTTGAAAGAGAGTGCACACTTCGTTGCAATTACGTTGCAATTCCCTTCGTGTTGAGCCCTTTACTATTAGGGCGGCGTCGTCCGCATATGCGAAAATCCGGGTGTGCGCCGGCCATGGAGCAGTAAGCACTTCATTGAAAGTAAGATTCCAAAGGTGTGGCCCGGCGCACGACCCCTGAGGACACCCTCTCGTCTGTATCTTTTCAATAATGCCGGCATTGTGTACTGCTATAAGTCTCCTGTCCTGCAGATAATTGCTTATCATTGCATAAACATTATTAGGACAGTTAGATCTTCTCAGGGCTGATTTTATTGCCGGCCACCACAGCGTGTCGAAGGCGTTCTTAAGGTCAATACTGACCATCGCCGTGTGGTGGCCGCTATGTTTGTTTTCAAGAATTGCCTCTTTGATGTCACAAAGGGCATGCACTGTCGACGACCCAGTCCTAAAACCATATTGGTGATCACTGAGAAAGTTTGTGACATGCAGATGGTGGCGCAGTCTATTCATCAGAAGCTTTTCAAGTACCTTCCCCATCGCCGAAAGAAGGCAGATGGGGCGGAATGAGGAGGCTTGCGAAGGATCACGATCCTTTTTGAGAAACAGTATTACTTGGCCTATTTTATAAGGCATGGGGAAGAGTCCTATTGTAAAGAGCTTGTTAAAATACTTTTGAAAGAAGTTCGGATGGGTCTTGATTACAGTCTTTACTATTGCATAGTCCATCCCGTCGATTCCAGGGGCTTTCTTTCGGGGAAGACTGGCCAGTATTCTATGTAATTCCTGGGCTGTAAATTCAGGGTCTGTAACTGTTTCTAGTTGTTCTGCCTCTGCACGGAGAGCTGCCTGCTCGTCTGTGTCCTGGTCCTGAGTGTCCTGACTGAACACTGTGTCCATTATTTCTCTTAGTGTGTCGGCTGTATATTCCTGGCTGCTATCTAGCGACGAGGAGATTTGCAGCTGTGATGGCTTAAAAACTTTCCCCGTCGCTATCTTATGATGCAGGCCATATATTGCATTGGTTGTGGAGCAAAACTCCCTCCATGATTGTACTTTCGCTTTTATGATCATTTTCTTATAGACCGCTCGCTCTCTCCTGAAGATGACAAGTGTGTCTGACTCTACTTGTGCACGTCTCTCAGATTTTAGCTTTCGTCTGAGGGCCCTACATTTGCTCTGTTGTGTTCGCAAGGCACCGGTCCACCAGTGCAATTCCTGCAGTCTCTGTGGTTTCCTTTTTGGAAGGGTTTGGTCGCATGCCGCTTGCAGTGCATCCTGCAGCGTGACTGAGTAGGCCTCCAGCTCGTCCTTTGTGCTCGCTTGTTCCAATTCTGATTCGAGATTCTCCAACTGCCTTCGAACTGTTCGAGTAAAGACTGGGAGCTTTCTCCCGGGGAGATTATAACGCTTAATTTTAGTTATGGAAGTTCTTTGCTGCAGGGTGTAGGTTATGAACCTGTGGTCACTCAGGCTCTCCTGATCGACCACTTGCCAGTCTGCTAGTATTGAAGCTGCCTGAAGTGACGTGACTGTAAGGTCAGGCCAGCCCTGAGCAAAGCCTCTATCAAAAGAGGGTGGCGCATTTTCTGCATTATTAATTACTAGGTTCTTTGAACCCAAGAAGTCCTCAAGTTCCCTGCCCTTTGCGTCTGTGTCTCTATACCCCCATGTGACGTTATGGGCATTATAGTCTCCGCCGAAGAGTAGATGGGGGACTTTTACTTTGTTGACCACATATTCCATAAATCTCACTGTGGGTTCTATGTCGGAGGTTGGCGGCGAGTAGCAAGATGCAGCTGCCAGTACTAGGTACTGCATTTCTATTAGTATTGCAACGTTATCACGTTCAGCCTTTATAATTATCGGGGACCAGTCCGGCCGGCAACATACTATTATAGCTCTCGGCGCACTGTCCTTGTCTACTTTCTGATACACATTCCATTTCACCGGAAAACTTGCTGCCTTACCTTCTTTTACATAAGGTTCTTGGCCCAATATTAAGTCAATGTTTTTGTCTACTGCATACTGTACTGTCTGTGCTACAGAGGCTCTTGCTCGTTGCATGTTGATTTGCAGTATTCTTACTGGAGTTTCCTCCGTCACTGTCTCGTTGTTAATTTGTGCCTCTGCTGTTCCCTGATCTCTGCGGTCTGGCTTCTTTTGGTTGCCGCTGGTGTACTCTTCAGTATTCTGTAGCTCCCCGGATTCGGACGACCTCCCTCTGGTAGATGAGGCATTCTGGGGCATATGCGGGGTGGTTGTAGTTGTATTTTGTTCCCATCCTGTGGTTTGCGTCTCCGCAATTAATACAGGATGGGTGCTTGGCTGTGCATTCTCTTGTGGCGTGATTGCCAGCGCAGAAACCGCAGTAGACATTTTTAGCTTTGCAAGAGTCCTGACTGTGGCCATACTGCTGGCAGCGATAGCACCTCCGTATTCCCAGGAACTCGGAGATGCCATGTGACTGCCAGGCAGTGAATATTCTTCTGATCTTTGTGGCAACTGCAAATCCTTCCGGTGTGCATTGTATAATCCACTTAACTTTGTGGGACCTTCTTTCTCGCAAGCGGAAGAGAGCTGTGTAGTTCTTCGTAGACACTCCTGCTGTTGCACTGAGTTCTGATATAAGTTCCTCAGGCTTAATGTTCTCTTCAACATTATGTATCGCGATTCTGGGCCGACGACGCTGTTTTCGTTGTATATCCAAGTCCAGATCTGTTTTCTGAAGGTGTTCTCTTAGCGTGTCTATTTCCTCCTCTGAATTGCAATAGACTTCTAATCCCCCTTGCGGGCCTGGTTGTATTCTTTGGACAGC
This sequence comes from Stegodyphus mimosarum, assembly GCA_000611955.2. Classification (NCBI taxonomy): domain Eukaryota; kingdom Metazoa; phylum Arthropoda; class Arachnida; order Araneae; family Eresidae; genus Stegodyphus; species Stegodyphus mimosarum. Next base: position 161,155 of record KK122379.1, read on the forward strand.
TATTGGAATCTTATCCAGAGGAGCCTTGTCTTGTAGGACCTTTCGTAGCTCTCCTGGGGGCCTTTTGATCTTTGGTTTTATGACCAAACTAGGTTTGCTGCTTTTACGTAAAACTTCTGCGAAGCTTGGCGGTGTATGCTGGGCTGGCTGCAGAGGCACCTGGGCGTCAGTTGACTGTTGCGTGGGAGGCGGGAGCGTATGAACAGCACTGCAACAGACGAAGGTGGACGTATTCGTGCCGACTTCTGCTGCTGGTGGTTTTGGGCGGAATCCCGGACCTTCTAGAGCAATGCCTTGAAGAGTAGATAGTGAGTCCTTCAATCTGTCCCGCAGATTCTGAGGAAGTAAATAGCGCCCTCCTCGGTTTGTATCTGTTATGGTGCGAATTTCCTTAGCAAGAACTTCGATCCGCTCTTGCGTAGTGAGGTCTGAGGCTAGCAGTTCCTCTGTGTCTAGTGAAGCGGGATGGTTGTCTTCTGCCGGAATAACGGGTGGACGCGTCATTTCACAGTTCAAGTACACTCCAGATGTTGCCGTTGAGAGCTTGAGAGAATCACCAAAAAGAGCTGTCTTGCACTATGTCACACACAGATGGCCTAAACACTTATTACACTAATCGCTGTGGCACTGATGTGCACCAAAGCACTTATGATGAAAAGTAGATTTCACTTAACACTTATCACACGTTGAAACTTCAAATCACGAAGTTAGCACTTTTAAGCACGAGGATATTGACACTTTCACTGATTCACTAAAGCACTAAACTTGTATATATATACCACCTGCGCTGATACCTGCGCCGCTACACTGAAAATTTTGGCAGGGAATCTTGATGGCGTGAGGTAAAGTCTGGACTTGAAAATTTTATACACTTAAAATACAAAATTTAAAATAATAAAGATACAGATGATTATTAAATTGCAGATTACAGAGCTCAGCAAGATACAGTAATAGGCCTTTAGGTACACGAATCAAAACTCTACATTTAATCTTGAGTAGATATTAGAATTAGCAGAATACTGACTAAATATTGGTATAAATAAGTAGTACACAAAACGTTAAATATTATGTACCGTGAACTTGGGTAATATGCAATTAGGCAGAATAATTAACAGCAGTTAAAAATGCTAAATAGCAGTAATTGACATTACTCCCTGAGCTGCGCTCGGCGCTCTAACTTTGGGCCGTTAATACACAAATAAAATATATAGTTGAGCAAATAGTAAAAATATTGACATAAAATACACTTACAATACATATATTTGAGATAAACAGCAAGGCACAGAATTAATTACAAACAATTATAATGAAAACTAAAGTTGACAATTTGTATGATATTGCACGAGTCTAGTTCTAAGTCCAGATAAACAAACTTTAAAAAATGCAAATATTGACTATTGATGTATATCAGGGGAAAGGAAATTAATTTCCTACCTGAGAGTCCTTTAGATGATGATCCTACGCCTATTGGTTGAGGAGTTTTCGATTTTTGACGATTTATCCAAAAATTAAACTGCTTGCTGCTGCTATCCCTAGTAGGGCACCACGTGGCGGCTGGCGGCTGGTCTGCCGTCGAGGGTACGGCGAGAAGGTGAGCAAGAATGCGGCACTTTTGCGGCTGTCTACAACTTGTACAAAAACACTCACAAAATGAAAAATAATTGAAGTAACTTCAAAATTTTGGTATTGACGTACTCCTAAGATGTTGCTGCACACGCACAAACAAAAATTTTTTGCATAGCTCGATTACTTCCGCGGATGGACTTAGATAACTGAGGAGCGCGAAAACGCACGTCCTACCACGTCGGCTCCGGTCAGGGGACCCGCTCATTCTAACAGGAAGTTGAAATAAGAACTTACAGGAAAGAGAAAATTAATATAAAAACTTTGTTAGTTTAAACTAAAACCTTACAACCTTTTGAGGCCAACAACTTTTCAAGTGAGGATTGGTCTTTTTTATTCGGCAGCTTTGAACAAGAAGAGGGTGTGCGTCGCGGTTGTTTGCTAAGTATTTATTCAATTTAAAAAATAAATTCTGTATTCGCGAAACTTCCTCCAGCCGTTTCAGGTTCTTTATATGTTGATGATCTCCAAATTAATTGCCATGGAGCAGATATCAGTTATGTGGAGAAACAGTTGCAAATCGCCATAAAGAAAATCCAAAATTTGTCAGTAAACGAAGGATTTGTGTTTTCACACGAGACAGTTGTTATATATATTTTTACAAAAAAGCGACGCCTCCATCCGGAGCCGGTACTATATTTTTGTGGATCAACGATTCCAGCTGCCTCAGATATGAAGTTTCTTGGAATGATTTCGACGGAAATGTGACCTTCATTCCGCATGTCCAGTTGAGAAAAATGTGTTTCAAGACCAAATCTTTTAAAAGTTGGCGAACACTTGCTGGGCCTCGGAGCGTTGTCATTCGTTCGTATTCACAGAGCTCTCTCTCCGGTTTTTTGCGTCTGGATTAATTTTATTTTGTGAAAGAATTACTACCTAATTTACCTTGTTATGAAAGACTATGTTATGCAATGTAATTTTCATTGATTTATTCTGGAATTTTGTTAAGAATATTTCCATTTCAATCACAAAATCAGTTATATACGTTAAGCAAATTGTAATTTTCTTTAATTGAAGGACATTTATATTTAGTTCACTCACATCCAAAATGCATGAATTTAGCTAGTTATCTCTTTGAAATAATTTGATTCGCATGTGGAAGAATATTTTCAGCTCTTGAAGTCATTATGAATGGATAAGACTGTGTAAAAATAAGAGGAAAAAACAACCGAATTTGATAAATAATTTATTAGAACATATCTCGAGGTGCGTCACATAAGGTAATTTGACACATTGCTCAGGTCATTAATAAGCAAAATATTTATACAACGCGACATATCACAAGCTTATAACACAAGCAGAATTCACCGTTTACTTTATGTGGTGCATTTCATTTGATAATTTGAGTACATTGAAGAGCATTATGTTCCTAATCCGAAATTCATACAGGATTTTCTAATCTGAAGTTGATTAAAATTTAATATAATCCAACTTTTGTTCCTTTCGAAAGATAGATAATTTGTTAAACTCGTATAATGAAATAAATGCTGAGTTTTTATTGTTTTATAGTTTATACAGTTAAGTTTACATAACGTGATTCGATATGATGTCAACTGATTTACCGGGTATGACGTCCACGGTTAATCTAAAACCACAGTTAATTTGAGAGAAATGAATGCTTTCAGCCCTGGAATTTTTTGAGACCTGCCAAAGATAAATAAATAAATAAAGGAGTTACTAAATGTTGTTTATCGGTGATAGAAAAAGTCCCTTCGAACATATTAATAAATTCCTACTTGAGTTGTAAAAGCAATTGCCAGTATTAAGTCTCAAGGTAAAAATTCATTTATATATTATTTTATTGCATTGTTATATTAATTAATAATTTTCAACATTTATTGTGTGTGAAATTTTTCAAAACAATTTTACCAGTTTTAATTGTTGTCAAACAAAGCGGATCTTTGCATTTTTCGTACTGAATACTGCAACATCCTCCATAAGTTTCCAATTTATAACGGTGTTTGTTTTCATCTTTATAAATGGGCCGTTTTCCAATGTTATCATATCTTAGGTCATGTACAGGAACTACGCCGGGCTTCTGAGTTTTCGTTGTAGTGGGTAAATTCCTAAAAGCTGGGGATCTCTGATTGCGGTCTATCTCGTCTTGATGGGATGTTGACAGCGAACTCAGAAAATGCTTAACTTTTATTGATTGCTATAGTGAATTGTAATAAATCCATTTGGCAGTTTGAAGTATTGTGGGATATTGTGTTACCAGAAACAATTCTTTATTACCGATAAAATAAACTTCTACATATGAAGGTCGCAAACGCCATTAGCAGGGCAGAAAAAGTTTAAACTGCAGTGGAGAGAAGAATGACTCATATTACATAAAAAACGATTAGTAATTTGCATGTATTATCAGCGTTGTAATCTAGACAATAAGTTCATTTGGCTACTTAAATTAAATCGGTTTTCAAAACGAAATGGATGCGTTGTAAATAATGGATGACTAAATATTATTAGAAATGAAAAAAACTAAGTAACATTACAGAACAATATTTTCGAGGAACTTCAATGATATTATTAAATTCAAATTCGTAGAGACAGTCGCATAGAAAGTGCTGTTTTTTCTTGTGTTATGTTTATAAATTCCATATCACATGCGGTTAAATTACGTAGTGTTGTGGGTAAAAACAACTACCAAATGCTATGACTTTTTTTTTAAACATACAATCTCCCCGTGCACCACGGATATGAAACACGGGGCTTACAGAAGCAAATCAACTAAAACATTAAAAATTGCATCCATAAATAAAACGAACAAAAGCAAAGAACAGCAGTCTCAACTTCAAAGCAAATAAATTCACTGGCCAAGTCATTCCGAACATCTTCAAATCGTTCTGCAAGCGTAATCTAGGGCCATCAAATGTGTGGCGTGAGAAAATCTTTTCTTCCACATCTTGAGGTACTCTTTTTGAACATCCGCATAAACTGTTTGATCTTGTATTGAAACGAAACAGTTAATTTGGAAATTTAGCGTCACCAGATAAAACTGAGAAACTTTAAAATTAACAGAGAGGAAATACTCGGAATGTAGTCTCTATGGTAAATAGAAGGAAAGAACTTTTTGGTGACCTCCTAAAAGATTCTTATAATGAAAGGACTACCAATAGGTCTTTGGAATGCTAATGTTGATATCAATGGGTACATTTAAGGCACCTTTAGCTAAGAATCAGCTCTTTCATTTTCATAGAAACCGTCATGAGCACGCATATGAGCAACATGGATATCAATTCCCCTATTTCTAAGCGAACTGACGTCAGTAGGGTTTCGATAACTATATTGTCGCTGCTGGTAATATTGTTCAAAAGGTGAAGAGAAGAAAGAGAATCAGAACAAATAAGATACCTTGAGGATGCTGTCTTATTCTTCTTGATCCATTTGACGGCAATGTAAATACACAGAAGTTCTACTTAAAAAAACTGTGCATTCATTCCGCATACGGTATGCAAAATAGCAAACCTCAGAATGGCCTTCAAAAAAGGGGAAAAAAAATCAAGGCCAACATTGTTTTTTATCTTGCTGCCATCTGTAAAGAAAACCATATAAAAACTCTAAAGTAGATGGATGAGGAGGATCAGGGAAGGAGACATCTCCATTTATGCAGTCTTCCAAAGTATCAGTTGTCAATGCCTCGAAAATAAAATTCTTATATTCAATTTCGAAATCAACAGGCGGAACTCCTGCAAGAACAAAAGTAACCTCATAGCCTAAGGTTCTGTAACCACTAATAATACGAAGAAAAATTCTTCGATGAATCTTTCTCAAATTTCTTTTGTTAACCTCTGTGCAAGAACGTGTCCCCAAGCACGACAGCCGTACGAAAGGAAAAATACAATACACTGCTTATACATCAGTTTCTTAACATCGTAGCTTACTCCAAAAGTATTTTTTGCAATTCGGTGCCATTAATAATGTTTTCACAATTGGTAGAAAGGAATTCAATGCGCTTTTTCCATGTTAAATTTTGGTCAAGAATGACACCAAGGTACTTAACATTTTCTACAAATCCCAACGGAAAATCGTCGATTATCAGAGGAGCAATATTTTATTCAATATCAATATTTGTGGGAACAATGATGGCTTTACATTTTGAAGGATTGAAAGTGAGTTTATGAGAAATCGCTCAATTGGAGATAAAAATATAGCACTTCTTATACTCTCAAAAGGAACTTTGAGAAAAAGACGAAAAACTTTGAAAATAAAATGTACTATTCTGAAAGACATTAGCACAATATATAAGGTATAAGATGAGGAATAAAATAGAAACCTTGAAACTGAGAAACTTATGGAAGAACTGCAGCAAAATGAAAGGAATTTTGCAAGAGGACTTAGACAACATCCTAGTTGAAAACTTCACAATAAAGAAATAATATATAGACTGCTTAAAAATAAACAGGAATTACAAAAGAAAGAAATTCAAAATTCTCCAAATAAATTTATTTAATAAGTTATGCTAATAATATGAACACAATTATTGTACAGACTTTATTTGTAAATTAACCAAAATATATGGCCATGTGAAAAAATTAAGAATTATTAATAAATATTAGACAAGGGCGGACGTGGGCAGAACCGATTAACCGTAATGGTAGAGGGATGGTGCCACGTCTTACTACTACTACTCTCAAAAGGATGTTATTCAAAGTCTTCCCTTTGAAAATTAAAAGTAAGTCGCCTGCAAATGCAATTTTTAGGCACCCGTCGAGATGACTTAAGAGATAATTTATTATTATATTCCAAAGAGTAAGTCCGGACACAGAGCTTGAGGACAGCCCTTTTTCTAGAGAATAAACCTTAGTTTCGTACCCAAGCTGAAGCTCAGCGGCCCACCCGTTCAAGAAGCTTTTAAGCAGGTTAGAGATATTATGTGGTATATCAGCATCTTTTAGAATTTTTAGGATAGATGGCCACCAAGCATTATCAAAAGCCCCTTTAAAATCCAGGAAAATAAGAACTGTTTCTGCAGGCAGATTTTTACGCTGATGGTTGGCTTATGATCGCAATAAACAAACGTAAACTTTTTTTTCCTTAGACAGGACGAGGTTACTTCTTCAGATTAATTTAATTGGGATTGACTACATGCTTATTAGGCTGCATCTCATTCTGCTGTCTTCATGGCTGTTACAAGAGCTGTAAATATTTTAATGTTCTTTTATTAACTTAAAGCAAAAATATTTTGATTTGAAATTTGCGCGTAACATTAAAGGTTAATTTTCGAACATCCTTTTCACGAATTTTCTGTATTATCTATTAATTCGACCAATTTTCGATAGTATTAATTGAATCTAATTTCATGCAGTATCATGAAACAAATGTCTACTGTTTGACACAGAATCATGAGAGAATAATGGTAATTTGATTTTTAATTTTTAGAACTTTAATTTTTATTATCAATGATCTGATAGCTAAAAAAGGGAATATTATATATCAGTTTATTAGGATAAGTAGCACCCATATATTTACATCTTTGTTGGATAATTCTTTCAACAAAACTAAGATTATGCTTTTTTTAAACTAAAACAAAAAAGATATATGCGAAAATTGTATAAAAGCAATTAAAGCGATAGAAGACTGTGCACATAATTAGTTTGATGAATTAATATCAAAAAATCTATTCAGATAATTCACTTTCGAAACCTTTATTTCATAGACACTCGTAAGATGGTACCTTCAATTAAAAATTGACGAAACATGTTTACTATCATTCACAGCAATTCAAAAATTGAAATGAACATTTCTTTAATAATTTTAGAAAATTTTTTTTTATTTATGGCAAGATATTTTCATTAATAATAAAAAATGTTGCCGAAATATGAGGAGGGATAACTGAATATTATAGTTATCAAATTTTTAAAAAAATATCGTAAATTCTTATGATACATATTGCAAATACAGTGGTATTAATTTCTTATATTTTATAGAAATTAAACTTCTCTTCCCAAACTTTTATGTATTTTTTTTTCATAAGTCAAAAATCTGTTATCGCGAACTTAACAATATTAAAGAAATTATTTGCTTTCTATATGGCATTATCCTCACAAAATTACACAGAACGTGTTTTCTTCGCAAAGAAAAAACAAATTTTTACTGCGTTAATTATTACGATGAATATATTATATTCTTTTTTTCTTTCACTTTTTCTATAAATAGCAATAAATTGTAGAAGTAATATACAATAACAAATGATTTAATTAATATAAATATATTTAAGAATTTTTACTTATTTTGTTAAAGTATGTAGTCTAGGAAAATATTGAATTTTCGAGATGGAAAATCAAAATCAAATAATCAAAATGCCGCATGTTTAAAGAAATTCTTCCATTAATTTTCTGGGCATTTGAGAATCGTACATTTTAAATGCCTGATATTTACAAGAATTGTTAAAAATAAACTTGAATGAAGTTTTACAATAAATTTGAGTTAAAAGAATTTAAATCCAAACATTTTTCTAAAAATATATTACAATAGCGATATAATTAGCATACATACGTATATATACTAAAGAGGCATCAAAGAAACAGATACCTTAATTTCTTCCATAATTTAAACGCAAATACATGAAACTAAACATAAACCTTTTAACTCTAACAATACTTTACTCATACATGTAAATTTTTACATCAGATCTATTTACATTACAAATACATAGAAAGCTTAGCGTTTGCTATAAATTTCAAAACACCTGAATATGACACCTAATTTCTACCGATTTTTTACTTCAAAATAGCGTTTCTTTATCATTAGAAATTATTTTTTACTAAAGACTGGAGAAAAGAGACAAATGCTATTGCTAGGGCATGCAAAGTCAGTGCTACGAATGTGAATGCTTTCGGTCCCTTAAATGGTACGGAGGCTTCTTTGCTTTATTCTTTCTCATACAAGTAAGACAGCATTTCTCCTTAAAGTACCATGTGCCACACATATGACGTAACGACTTACAAAGACCACTCTCCATCTTGTCACGACATTCGCTGAAGGCTGAAAAATTTAGGAGAAATGCAGTAAGTTCAATTAGTAACACAAAATCATTATAAAATACAAAAGTTGGATAAAAAAATAGTGGCAGTACGTCGATACTTCCAAAACAACTTTATTATAGTAGATATAAAATTTACAGTATATACCTCAATAGAATTGCATGCTATGTCTATGACTTCTACAGGGTTCGTACGGTCCTTAAGAGTCCTTAGGTTTTTTAGAATTGATTTTTGGTCCTTAAAAGTCCTTAATTTCGTCCAAAATCAGTAGAAGGTCCTTAATTTTAATCATCTAAAATTTCGGTCTATTTATACGATTGCCATTTCAAGTGCAAATTAGCATTTTCGAGGAATATTTTTGGTGATTCACTGACAAATATGGTTATTGTTTGAATTTGTTCCTACTTCCAATATAAATGGTGCGATACTCGAGTTCTTAGGCAAGAAATGAAACATAGGCATTTCGAAATTGTTTCTTTTTTCTAATGAAGAGCTCTTAAACAACCTTTCCTTTTTGGCGATTTGAATTCTTTTATTAAATGGTTCTAAATTTGGCTACTTATCAACATTTTGGCGATTTTAAGATCAATTTCTGTACAAAATGTTTAATTCGGAGATCTGTGAATTTTTCAACACTTCTGTTTAGAACACTGTAACATTAATAAATTTCATTAAAATAATGGTAATATATTGAAACTATATTTAAGACATAACATTGAAATAAAGCATTTTTTTCCTGTTAAAATATAAAGTGATATTTCTTTTCATTTTGGCAACTTATTATTACAACATTTTGAATCCGAAAATAAACAAGCTAATAAATGCTGAAAAGCATAATTTACAAAACAGTTCTTAGCGAAAGCAAAATAGCTGTGTAATTATTTTAAAATGTCTTCTTTTTTATTTTTTAAATGGTAAGAGTTTTTCTCCATGTGATTGTCTCAGAATATTCAGAACTTTTAGAATGTGCATCCGTTTCCTCTATAAAATTAATTAAATTTTTTTTTGTGTGTGAATTTTTTTTTCAAATATTTCTGGCTTTTCGCTGCCGTAGAATCGGTAGTGGTAATCTTTCTTTCGAATTTTAGACATAGCACTTTGGAAAGTTTAGAAGGATTTGAAGGCAAGATTTATATATCTAAGATTCTAGAAGATTCCAGAAAAATGCGACAAAATGAAAAATGTTTTCATAGTAGTAACTCGTAATGGATGTATTTTATAGAATGTCTGGGATGAATTGCTTAATCTTTGAAGAATTTTTGGAGAACAATGAAAACCTAATATTTGAATGCTTTACTTCTGATCCTAGAAATTTTTTTCTTAACATGAATTTTTTTTTTCCTTTTCCCTAAGCAGAAGTATGGAAAATGTCAGTAATGCTTTTTAATGTTGGTTCATGGACACGTATCTACAGAAAGGAATTTTCTTTTAAAAAGAATTGAAAACTAACAATTAAAAAGATTATCATATGTATTTTATATATCTCAATGCATGACACGCAGGGCTGGCGTTAGGCATTTTTGTACTTGATGAAGTCATTGTGGATTCTAAATTCTGCCCCCAGTGCCTTTCCTAAATTCTAAAAGTTTTGCTATTTCTATATTTTATTGCTCTGTGCATCACTAAAATTCTAAAAATTCTACCACACCGGCTCTGACCATATATCATTTCACATTTACTCTCAGTGTTCATATTATTTAAGGAATAAAATTAGCAGTATATATTTAAATACATGTGGTTTTTAGAATAACAGAAATCTCTAAATAAATCCAAAAATTCTGAAATGCAGAGGAAACTTATTGAGAAAAGAAACTGAGTGCATAAAGAGAAAGAAAATTATTCTTTAAATATATGTACAGTTAGTGTTACGTAAATTAGCCATTTGTTTATAACTTCAGCCTGTACTATAGCTTCTCCCTTCTTTTTTCTCACCAGAATGTAAATCATTTAGATAGTATTTAAACTGAAGTTTTTGTATTGTAAGACAGAGAGTGGTTCTGGCTTCTGCTCGCACGCTGCATTAGTTTCTGCCAACTGTGATAATTTGTAATTAATTATTAAGCTTTGCGTTATCGTTACCGATATTTGAATCTGTTACGATTATGAGTTACTGAGCCAACTTAGATTAAAATTAAATTGTGTTGTCTTTGAGTGTTAGTCCACAATTTGAATTTGAATTTACTCTTCCTGTTTAGTTACATCGCCATGAGCTGTAGTTCATTCTGCTAGCATAAGAACACGTACTTATATTCTAAGTTCTGTTTAAATAAACAGGTTTACTCTTTTATCTGACTTTATAGTTACTTTCAGACATGACGATAATTTGCTTCATGTATGTCTAGAGTTTTGGACTATTTAACTTTTACCAGATTATATAAAACCTCATAGATATAATGTCGAGACATTGACAAGTTAGGAGATGAAGCAGAAACTAATGCGAACATTGGTTTGCTTATTGAAACAAATTTTTCATTCTTAGAAAAGGTGCTTAAAGAAAAGCAAATTGATATAAATTACCCATAATGTCTGGGAGGGCTTCTAATTAAAAAGACGCATCAATAGTTTGTTGAGTATTGTTGCTGCACAACACAAACGTGTTGTAGCTTTTAATGTATTATTATTCTGATGTCGTTTAAGAATCAGTGTCATAAATTACATGTATTTTAAACTACGAAATGTTATTAGACTGTGATTTTCATCAAATATTTTTAAAAAATAAATAAAATTTAATAGTGGCCAGGTAAATTTATAATATCTGATACCTAATTCTATAATATTTGCTACATAAGGGTACCTAACTACGTTATTCAATTATTGGTAACTAATTGCTCACCTTTAAAAGTTATCTCTACATCGAGCCTTTCATATAGTCACAAGATACAACACGAAAATGTAAAAATTACTATAAAACGTATTCCTTCCAGCTTAAATTAATACAAAACAGCCTATCACCTCTGGTGCTTTAGTGGCTTATTGGAACCTTAAAGTATGTTAACTGTATTACAACTCCAGGAACTCTACACGAAGCTGCGACACTAACTGTGTCAGACAGACAGAGCATAACTATCAAAAACCCTGCCAACATCAGGCATTCAGGCCTGTTCCGATTGGCAGGTCTCTCTCTAGGCGAGCAACAGCAGTGACAACAGCCAGTCTTGTGTTATGGATTTTACTTCTCATTTTAACGTATGCCGTTTGATATCAAATCGGCCTGCTATTTACAAAATCTTTAGACTGAGCAAGTACTTAATGAAAGGAGACATAAAAGAAAAAAATCAACATAAAGCTAACCATTAGTAAAACGTAAATAAAATGTCACTAATCTTCTTGAAAATGTGTCCAACTATTATAAGCATAAAATGTTTAATACTTATTTGACAAATTTTACAAAGATGATTTTATTCTCGAATTGATTTTATAATTATGCTTAATAATAGTGCATCCTACTTACGGATTTATTTTTTATTAGGTTGGTATAACGAAAGTGAAGCTCAGGCATGGGCTTTAATTGAATTTATGCAGTTCCAATTTGCTGATAGGTCCTTAATTTTTTCTTTAATGATCCTTAAAAGTCCTTAATAGTACTTAATTTTGATGTGCAGAAATGCGTACGAACCCTGTTCTAGCTACGTTACTGGAAGGCCTAACATGTCATCTGCGTTCACCACTTCGTCAAGATTTTGACTTGAAATGCTTTTAGATGATGTTCTGAAAATGTTTATGTTCAAATGTTTTGATGGCGTTGTCATTTAGCATTCTGAGGATTGTTTCCAGAGGAATCCCTTTGTCAAACATTCTCAAGACGTTTATTCTCTGTTTTTCTAGAAATTTATGATTTTTAAATTCACTCGATGATATTCTAGAGGTATAATGGCATATCATTTTAAGCACATGAAGGATATTAAGCATGCGGAGCTACGCTTGCCTCGCAGAAATATATCGCCAAAATTGCTCGCGTCAGAGATAGCTGTTTTTGGCTCAATCGGTTTAACGATTAAACTACGGTACCTAAATTCCGGAATTCTGTGGTTCGCAGGAAAATATTGAACATATGCTAGTTATATCTTGGCAAATATAGCTGAATAGACCAGGAGAAATTGGTTCACAACATCAATTATAGATTGCACCACGAGATTATAGATGGTGCCACGAGAGTAGCAAAGATCTAAACAACTTGCGGCTACACAAACAAACGCGCCGCCACAAGCATTAGAGCTAACCCAGGATTTCCTGAGGATGTGGTAACAATAAACTTTTAAAATCCACACAACATCTTGTACATTGCTTTAGGACATTACTGACATGTGAAATCAGGCACTCGAAGGAAGGTGTGCGGAAATTTAGAGGTATTATGAGCATAAGGGTTGAGCCTGTAAGCAGCATCTTCAGAATATCCTGAGGAGAGCATTATGCTAAGTAGGTTGATAGAAAAGTGTAACAAAATATCGTAAATCGCTGATCGAAAATAAAATTTTCATTATGCGTACCATACATACTAGTTAAAATACAACTGCTACACACGAAAAAGTGCAATTGTTTCAGACTATATCATTTGTACAGATTTCCTTTTATACTTGGGAACCCTAAAGTCTATTTCTTCTTCTAATAACATAAACTTCGATATTCAAAGCAACTTAAAACCTAAAATAGAAAACATTTGGTTGCTTCTGCATCTGTTCCGTGAACATACGGGAGTTGTTGGGAACGAAAGAGTTGATATTCTAGCAAAGACTGCTACCAAGCGTGAAATTGACATTCTTATCAATACCCCTAAATCCTTTTATAAGAAGGTCTTGAATGATAGTATTGCGGAATCAAGAATACATTAGTTCAAATATAAGGAACGTAACTTAAAAATTTTTCCGTCCATCAAAATGAGATTGTCATGTGATCATTTTTTCACAAATGACCCAATATCTTACTGGCCATGGAAACATTAAAAGTTATCTGAGAAGATTTTAAATTCGGTCCAGAGATTTTTTGTGATTGCAGTGTTGGTAGTGAGGAAAATATTGAACATGTGCTAATGAGAGAAAGAAAGATCTTGAAGGCACTGAAAATTATTAATTGACCTTCATATTTTCATCAGTTTATTTCCCAGAGAATTGCCCTTGACTGTTTTTGTTAACTCACTGTAAATTTCTGTAATCCTCCATAATTTTGCTTTAAATTTTTACTTTGCTGTTTATTTTTTTGTATTGTATTTCATACTTACTTCTAAAGCCCCATGTAATACTTTGTGGTACATTGGGATTTCTTTGTGTTTTTTAATTTAAAAAATGCATACATCAAAGAAGTCTTTCTGAAGTATAAATAACTTTTCAATTCATGGTCTGAGCATAGGAGATAAAATTTTAGACATTGCTGTTAGAAACTTTTATGATATATCTTGAAAATCCGAGAATTAGCCGAAGAGAAACCGCAGAAAGAATGCAAGAAAATGACGCACGGAAAAAATTCTGAACTGATTCAGATTTTAATTCCGCTCCAAAGGGTTTGCTAAGTTTTGTGCTGTCGCTCAGCTCGCAGTTAACCGATCTACTTTTGGCTTGGCTTCTGCTAACACAATTTTTTTTATTATTAAATATCGCTTTTTTTGCACTTATGCGACATAAAATTCAGCAGTAAAGTCATGAATTTTTAAAAGCAATACATTTTTAGAATTTTCGATGCAGTATTAAGTTTTGCCATTAATATTTTCGTTTCCTTCTCAGTTTATTGTATCAATGTTCAGGTTTCTTAGTAAGGTGACATACGCAACTTTTTCTGCCTTTTCATTATAAAATTTTGTTTTTAAAACTTTAAATTATGAAACAGTATGCAGTATTAAGTTTTGCCATTAATATTTTCGTTTCTTTCTCAGTTTATTGCATCAATGTTCAGGTTTCTTAGTAAGGTGACATACGCAACTTTTTCTGCCTTTTCATTATTAAATTTTGTTTTTAAAACTTTAAATTATGAAACTGTTATTAAATATGATTTTCTTCGCATGTGCGCTTCAGAAAATGCACCGGCAGAATTGCAAAATACTTATAAAAACGTATTTTTTAAATTCCTTATAGAGCATTAAGTGTGCCGTATTTTTATATTCGCTATTTATCGCATTATTTCTTTAAAAATTATACAAAGCGATAACATTTGTGGCAATATCCTCTTATTTTTGTTGTCATACTTTTTTATATTCGATATATTATTTCTTAAAAACTAACACATGGTAATAACATTTGTTGGTAACAACTTTTTATTTAAAAAGTGATATGGACAAGAAAGTGCGGATCGAAACTAATAATATATACCTATGGTACTAACAAGTAAAATTGAATATAAGAAAAGTTATATTAATGGTGTAGATTTTATTTGAATAGAACGACTTTCACTGTTACCTACTTTGTCATCGACTAAACATTGTTGTTATCTTCGTATGCAACTAAATGAAAAACAAGTGCCACGAAGAGAAGGAGAGCAATGAATTTTTTTATAACTGAATAATTGACAACGAATTGTGTTGTATTATTGTTTTGAACTTATTCATATTCTAAAAACGAATCGTCATAATTTCTGTCATTGATATCTGAAACATTAGGTTGAAGATTAACCCCTTGGATAGACTATAATATAGAATGTCTCAAAAGGTCGTTCCTAGACTTAATATGCGGGTCTGTCATACCATGACAAACAAGATTTACATAGAAACTTGCATTCGAAAATGCAGACGGTGACCGCTAGAGGGCAAAGTTCGCACCTACAGGGGGAGAAAGAAAATAATTCCAAAGACGTGTTAATATGATTTTCATTAAAGAACATGGTTAAATCACAGAAGATGTTCAAAATTCCTTCCATTCGCCAGAATGCGTACTTTACAACGTCGACGCATGGGTTCACAGACATGTTCAAAATGAACATGTGTGTCGCCTCTTCTACGATCCTGACGACGAGATCCATGACCAATGTTACGGTCGTCTCGTGTACATTGGACTTCATGTATCCCCACAGGTAGAAATCCAATAGATTGCGGTGGCCATGCGACTGCCCCGTAGTCACATGCAAGTAATACATATCGGCTAATTTTGAGTTAGTAAACCGACTCATCCTTCTCTTGCAATGTCCTCGCCTGAAATGATCCCACTTCCCATTGTCCCATAAGCCTGCGAACACTAGGCCCTCTAGCTGTCGCCGTTCGCATTTTTGGGACACAAGTTCCTATGTAAATCTTGTTTGTTATAATATAGCAGACCAGTATGTTAAGTTTGGCAACGACCTTTTGAGACACCCTGTATACATATCCTCTAAGAAATATGACTTACTTATCTCCTTCGATGTACTTTCAGTTTCATAAAACTCATTTCTCTTCATCATTTACTGAACATCTTTTGTATAGTGACATTTGAAAGCTTATAATACCCTAAATTGAAGGACTGAATGTTAGAAGTTGTGTTTACAGAAAGAGACACTAATGTTTTTCAGGGAGTGATGTGTGTGCTGCACACTTATCTAAATAGTAAAGCTTTTTCTTTTTTTTCCATTCTCAGTTTGCTGTTCCGTTTAACAAAATCAGCAAATGAGTCCATGAGTTCTTGTTGTTATGATAAGTTAGAAGTAAATTTTTGATTCATCTCAGACAACAAGATTTTCTGCTTTTATCAATAACCAATGCTGTCTTCTTAACTGCTGTGTCCATATTGTACGTTTATAAAACAGTAAATTCCTTCAGTTTCTTAAACCAACCGCTGTTTCGCTTTTAAATATCAATATGCATTCTGACAATATTCTGTTACGCAGTCCAGTTTCGTCTGTATTATAGACTCGACTGGCGGCTTATATTCATTTAGCAGCTCAAGAAAATGTCTCTTATCCATTTATCAGCTGCATGGTGATCCACTTCTTACCATGCAATTTCTGATGACTGGACATTTTTTCCAACTTGTTAGCTGTAGTTCAATTCATATAAATAGCTGTAGTTCAATTCTCCTCGCATTTAGTGAATTAGTGATAAAGCTGTAGAAATAGAAACATTATTTACCTTTAAATACCCTGAAACAATTCTAGAAAAGCAATTCACAACTTCTCTCGACTTTCTGTCTGTTTTGTGCTTTCTTGAGATACTTGCATGGTTTATCATTTCTTCATTAATTCTAATACTTCGTTTAAGTAAATTGCACAGTGGTATTGAATCATTCCTACGTCAAATATAGTTCTCCTTTGGCTGCAATTAATTTCCAAGAAATTTAAATCTTTTAACAATTTTTTGTTTTGTTTTGTTTGTTTGTTTTCCAGATCTTAATCTTTTCGCTCGACAGTTCGACAAGTTAAAGCACACAACAAATTTGTTTCTTCCAGTGACTTTTTCGTATTTCCAAATTTATATTTCTAGTAGAAAGCTTACCCTATGTCTGCTTAGTCGATCTGCCATTTTATAGCAAACAGAAATATTGCCCATTGACTATTTAATAGATCTGCCATTCCATGATTTTTACAAGCATGACCAATGCTTTTATTACTTTTTCTTCACTTACAATTACCATTTCCATTCCATTCAAAGACACTTGATGTATAGTAATGCTTCCAACCATTTCATGAACTTGTTTAAAAGTATGAGAACATAATATATCTGCGTCAAGTGGTGCATTTTGTAGGTAGAAACCTTAAAAGATAGGATAGAGAAGTTGCACTTACTATCATCTGGTATTTGAGATGGATCCCTCACTCATTTACAATGTTTCTAGAGATTTGCTTTTGTTAACCTTTTGATAGCTATAAGTAGGATATTCTGGCATTGAAGAATCAGTCTTTTGCCAATCTGAGTTTAATAAGCGACGGAGATGAATTTAATAAACGGTAGTTTTTCTATTAATAAGCGTGCATTTATTTTTTGATTCCTGCAAATTTGAATAAGCGGCTGAATTTATTAACCAGTGAAGTTAATAAACGGCGGGTACTGTACTCTGTTTTTGTTTTTTAATTCCAATTTCATTTCAAATGCAGCTGAAGAATGCGAACTGTTCAATGGCTGAAAGCACTACTGCCAAAATAAAATCTTGTCAATTAAAATTTTTTCCATTCAGTAAAAAAGAATGTTAGATATGACGGAACGGTGCATACATGAAGCACCCTACATACCCGATTTACTCTCCGGACATGGATCGAGATTACAAGGCTGCCGATGATTAGGTTTAAACTCCAAAGAACATCCAGTGGCTGGATTTTGAGAAGTCAGGTTGACGCATTTAACATGCCGGATTTGGACTCCATCGCCGCAAGTGGTTGAACACTAAAATGTAATACACGAGAAAAAAATTATCAGTTATTCAGAATTTATTTATTAATAAGTCATGCAATTACTTCATTCTGTAGTGGTCATTTTAGATTATTAAGTGACGGCATAGCACATTAGGAATTTCTACTACGAGAAGGGATGTTTTCATCAAAAATGTTCTATAGGAAACTGGTACATACACAGTCCAGTCACATTAATGTGACCATCTGTCAAAAGCCAGAATAACCACCTTTCGCAGAGCGGACTGCTGCGAGACGTGCAGGAAGAGAGTCACATAGGTCCCTGAAGGTGTTCTCTGGGATGTTGAGCCATGCCGACTCTAATGCCGTGGCCAGCTGCGCTAGATTACGCGGTTGAGGATCCATGGCGCGAACAACTCGATCGAGATGGTCCCACAGATGCTCGATTGGGTTTAAGTCAGGTGAGTTTGCTGGCCAGGGGAGGACGGTAAACTCATCCTGGTGCTCTTCGAACCACGCACGTACACTGGCAGCTGTATGGCACCTCGCATTGTCCTGCTGGAAGATGCCATCATCCTGAGGAAAAACAATGCGCATGTAGGGGTGAACATGGTCCGCAAGGACAGATGCGTACTTGTATTGATCCATTGTGCCTTCCACAATGATCAGTGAACCTAGAGAATGCCAGGAAAACATTCCCCAGACCATAATGCTCCCGCCTCCAGCTTGGACCGTTCCGGCAATGGTTGCAGGGTGGTTCCTTTCAGAGGTTTCACGCCTTATACGCCAACGTCCATCTGTCCGATGGAGCATAAAACGCGATTCATCCGAAAACGCAACCTGTCGCCACTCAGTGGACGTCCAGCTGCTGTACTGGCGTGCAAATTCTAGCCTTCGCCGTCGATGAACAGCAGTCAGCATAGGTGCACGAACCAGGCGTCTGCTTCGGAGGCCCAGACGCAGCAATGTTCGCTGAATAGTACTTTGGGAGACACTTTTGGTAGCCCCTTGGTTCATTTTGGTGGTCAGTTGCTCAACGGTAGCCCGTCTATCTGCCCGAACGCATCTCCGCAACCGTCGTTCGCCTCTGTCATCTATGGCCCGTGGTGCACCACATTTGCCACGTCGCTGATTTTGGACAGTCCCATTTTGCCATGCACGGTACACTTTTACCACGGCGGCACGCGAACAGTTCACAAACTCAGCCGTTTCGGAAATGCTTCCACCCTTGGCCCGAAAGCCAATGATCATGCCCTTTTGGAAGTCGGATAAATCGCTTCGTTTCTGCATTACGCCAACGATTGAAATGTTTTCCGAAGCCTTCACACACCCTTTATATACGCTCAACTGCACTGTGCTGCCACCTGCCTTCTGTGATTGGTTATTTAACTCTGACATGGAAAGTACGTGGTGGTCACATTAATGTGACTGGACTGTGCATTTACATTATGTTTAAAGAAAATAACGCGATTTCATGCAACTAGTCTGTTTAACCTTCCGAGAACCTGAACACATAGCGAATTACCAGATTTTTGTGATTTAGGCAACAACAGATGCACAGAAAAACCAATCGAGCCTGAAATGAAATTACTAGTTTCAGAAATTTCATCCAGTGTCAGTGGTGCATCTTTTCCGTCTTAATTTTTAGTGTGTAGTCTAAGCCAATGATCTGAAACTCAATCTGAACGGCACGAATGTACGATCCGAAAGCAGCTGGCGTGCCAAGTTTTTTAACGAAATATTTTTTTCGAAAAAACTAAACTTTGAGTTTTATTTACTAAACACATATTAAAACATATATAAGCAGTAAAAGTAAAGGCGCAAATAAAAAAAAATCTTGTCTATATTTATTTTCTGTCTGAAATCTGACGGTTGGTATTTGAAAGGAATTTCAAGTTTACGCTTTAAGTTTACAGTTTGTAATTGAAACGTATTGATAGCTAAATATTTAATTTTCAGACTGTAATTTATTTCAAATAATTCTAATGTCCTTCATAAACCAATAAATACAACTTACTTTTAACTTAAAGTAAAACTTTAAAAAATATAAAAAATTTTCAAGTGGAAAAAAATTGAAAATAACAATAATCTTTCTTTTAATTATTACATTTTTCTTTGACGCGTGTATTTGCATATAAGCGGTGTATTTTGCTAGGAGGTTATATATAAAGTTCTTTAGTTCTTATTACAAGACCTCACGGTATTTTGGTTTTGCTAAAATTTGTAACCCTGGAGAAGAATTATTAGAAGCTAGCTATCTTTATCACAAACTGTTGATGTTTATCGGTCGGTCTTGTTTTTTTTTAGAATTTGTTAACTTTTAACAGTGGGAGAAAAACTTCACATGTAAATGTACTCCAAAACATAGCAATTAGTCTCATTACAAAAATTCGTTACTAAGGGTATTTATATTTTGACAAGCGTGAAAAAACTTTGAATAAGATTTATTATAATACTATAAATTAACTAGCTCTATTTGCTCCATCTGTAGATCTGGAGTCTTAAAGATACTCGTTTTCGAAGGTTACGAAAATAATGTCAGTAAAGTCTTTTTTTCAAATTATTGTCATAATATTACACTCCTCGAAAGTGAAATTGCAACACCAATGTAGCGTCATGCAAATTGCAGGATCGAAAGTTCTGAGAATGATATGCAAATGGTTAAAAAACCAGACACAGAAAATCATTATAAACCAATTTATTCAGTATCTAATGTGCCCAGCTCGGGCAGAAATACAAGCCGCAATCCGGTGAGACATGCTATCAATGAGTTTATTGATGGTTGCCTGAGGTAGCCTTTGCCAAGTCACATCCACTGCTGTACACAAATCATTCAGGGTTTGGGGCCGTAGTCCACGGTTAATGTCACGTCCAATGACATCCGACAGGTGTTCGATGGGATTCAGATCTAAAGAGGCTGTCGGCCAGAGTAGGATGTCAAGTTCGGTCAGGCTGTTAAGAGTATTCCGTGCGACTTGCGGCTTGGCATTGTCTTGCTGGAATACCATGTTGGGTGCGTCCTCCAACCAAGGCAGAACAACAGGCTCCACATCTTGCGTGACGTAGCGGTCCGTTATTAAACTTTCTTTAATATATTCCAGGGCCATCTTGTGATCAAACATTATGTCATCCGAAACCAAAATGCCGTGGCTCAGCGAAATGAGCTGTTTCGTAGCGTTCTTCGGGTCGCCGCCATTTACGTCGACGGCCGTCATTCCTCCACAGGTAGAAATGAGATTCATCCGTGAACAAAAGATGCCATTCGATTGTCTACGCACTATGACACTGATACCACACCAGGCGTCTAGTTTTGTGTTTAGCGGTCAATGGTTCCCCTGTGGCTGGTATCCGTGAACGTAAGTGTACTTATTGCAATCTGTTGCGTATAGTTTGGGTGAACACAGATCCACCTGCTCCTGAAGGCAACCGGCTTCGGATATCACGTGACATGAAGAAAGGATGTCCAATAGTTGACCGCCGAATGCGCCGGTCTGTGTGCTCTAATGTTCACCTGTGCGCGCCATTTCCTTTTCGATGTGCACGTACACCTCCCTGAAGCCATCGTGTGATACAACATTGGAAGATACTCACGCTATGTTAGATGTGTTTCTTGGTGCGAAGGCTAAGGTTAGAATACTTCCGTATTCTAACCTTAGCCTAACGTTAGCCCATGTAAGTCTTTGATTCAAAATAATACCTAAGTATTTGGCTTGTTTGACAAGAGGACTGGTTATTGAAATAAGAGAAGTTCTTTAAAGTTGATGCGTTTGTAAGTCTCGCTGAAAATAAGCAATTGTGATTTGCTCGCATTAATTTTGACACGCCATTTGGTACCGGTCGCGGACACTTAGCCGACAACCACTTAACCGACGGGACACTTAACCGACACCAGTTAGCCGACAAGACATTTAGCCGACAGGGACACTTAGCCGACATGGACATTTAGCCGACAGGACATTTAACCGACACGGACACTTAGCCGACAGGTCATTTAGCCGACACGGACAGTTAGCCGACAGGACATTTAGCCGACACGGACCGTTAGCCGACAGGACATTTGTCCAAGACAGAGAGTTACCCGTCAGAACATTTAGCTACGGAACATTTAACTGTCAAGACATTTGTTCAACAGGACACTAAGCCAACAGTGACGTTTTAGCTCACACGTACGAACTAATTATTTAATCTTACTATGAATTACGAAATTTCTCGACTTATCCGTAAATTCAATATTTAATTAATATTTTCACTATCAGTAAAATTCATTTTTCGATTCTTAAAGTTCTCATATGTGGTTATAATTATTGTGTTAATTTAGCATTGTGTGATATTTATCGTGCTGTTTGGTGTATATTGGCCAAATTAAAAAAGCGCTGAAATTTCTCGTCAAGGAATATGAATTAAATTTCGAAAGGAAAAAAGAATTTTTTTACC
>KK122379.1:183447-206535 GCA_000611955.2 Stegodyphus mimosarum
CGGCGGTCACATTACATTTTAATATGGGATCTTCAAAAATTATCCGTAAAGCTTTTTCATTTAATCAACTGGATCCTTTTGAACACTTTCACATCATTAATAATTTTTCTTGTTTACTTAATGATATTAATTTTCCAATCTGGCTGTTCTTAATGCTTTCAAATTTGTATGAAATTAAAAGCGCGATAAAAATATCATTAAGTAAACAAAAAATGATTAATGATGTGAAAAATTAATGTTGTGAAAGTGTTCAAAGAAACCAAGTTGATTAAATGAAGAAGCTTTACGAACAATTTCTGCAGATACCATATTAAAATGCAACTAAGTGACCGTCGTGACGTAAGTGAAAAATTATTTTTTCCTTTCGAAAATTAAATCATATTCCCTGACGAGAAATTTCAACTCTTATTCAATTTGACTACGTGCCCGCTAAACGTCACTGTCGGCTTAGTGTATAAATGGCTTGACAGTTCAGTGTCTCCTACCTAAATGTCCCGTCGACTATTTTTCCGTATCGACTAAATGTCCTGTCGGTTAACTGTCCGTGTCGGCTAAATGTCCTGTCGGCTAACTGCCCGTGTCGGCTAAATTTCCTGTCGGCTAAGTGTCCGTGTCGGCTAAATGTCCTGTCGGCTAAGTGTCCGTGTCGGCTAAATGTCTTCTCGGCTAACTGGTGTCGGTTAAGTGTCACGGAGCCATTTGGTACACCAATCTTCAATGGAGTAAAGATAGCTTTGCATGCAATCCAGTGCGGGATGCGGGGAATCGGATATATAAAAAAGATAGGGTATAGGACCTAAATACTTCATTGTGGCCCACTTGATCGAATAAGTCTTGAAGTTGTAGTTTCGTTGCCGCGGACGACGAAAAAGGTTCGATATTGAAAGAAGGAGTAAGGCTTCATTGGCCATGATAGATTTAATATCTATCACCGTATCATCAGCTTAGCAAGCAAGAAGAGAATATTTCTCCAGTCCGGGATGCGGGAAATCGGATATATAAAAAAGACAGCCGACATGACCTAATATACTTCCGAGTATGGGACCTAATATACTTCCTTTACATCCGTGATATGAACTGACGTGATTTTCTCTAAATAAATGCATGTTGGTTTTTCTTCTGGTTTTAAAGTGTGTCTATTTTGAACGATGATTTTGTCCGCACTTGCAGCAGCTTGCTTTTTTGAAGCAGTTATTCTGGGAGTGTCCAAACTCCTGACAATTAAAACATTGGATCGGGCGTTTCTTTGGTTGATACTTTTCGATAGTGATATTAAATCCGAAGATATTGTTAAGACTATTTAATTTTTCGCGGGCAGAATTTCTGTGCAGTTCGAGAAAATGGACTGGTAGTCGTATTAGCTGATCTTCTGTTTTTTGGTAAACTATTTAACTTTAATGATAGGGAAAATTCTTCGTTCTAAGTTAGAGTATATGCCTTTTTCAGTGAAAGATCTTGGGATATTCTTTAGGATAACTTTAACTGATAGTCTGTATTGATTTGGTAAGTATGGAAGCCTATCGGAAATTTTCTTTTTTTTTTTTTTTTTATCTGCTTCAGTCGTGGTGTAAAGGAAAATTTGTCGAGCTTTAATATTAGCTTCGAATTCATTATTTCAGGTTTCTTTGAGCATTTTATTTTCAACTTCTTTTTCAGGAATGACTTTCGGGGGATTCATATTTTGGGTGCTATTTTCTTTAATTTCTGCTTCTACTGGGATTTTTTCAGCGGAATCTGTGTTAAGTAATTCGTAACAGTTATTTTGAGGAATTTCAGTTGGGATGGAGAGTTTCTGATTTTTCGCCGTTTTAGTGGATGAAATCCAATCATTGCTTTTTTGCTTTTCTTGTACTTCTACTGTATTGGGAGATTTCTACTGTTTTTTTAGTCTCGTTTAATGCTTGTTCTTGAAATAGTGCAGTGTATTTCGCATATATTTCGTATCCTAGCTGATTTGGCTCCAACTGTTTAATATCGCCGAATGTTTTAGCGGCCAATTCAAGTTTTTTTCGGGGGATAAGGCAGAAATGTTTCTTTTTACGGCCTTAAAGTCAGATGGATGTTTAAATTTCCTAGCAGATTTCGTTTTCTTCGAAGGAGAGACAAAGAGTTCGCGAGCAGTTATAGGCCTATCTGAAGTCGTGCGTATTTTTTCGGACTGATTAGAAATTATGGAGTCGTTATCGCTATCATCGTATTCGCTGTGAGTCACATGCCAAGGGACTTTACCCCTATCTGGTGGATCGGTTCTGGCGAGAGGAGAAAAAGCTATAATTACCAATGTAATTCAAGATGAGGAGAAGTCTGGAAATCGTGCGACGCTAAACTGAACTGTTCAAGACCACGCAGTGAACTAAGAAGATGGCGAGTCTACGGCCTGACAGCTTTCACTCCAAAATTATTATCCCAATGGGGAATCATTCTAAATAATCTTAAATCCCACTTTAAAGTAAGAAAGTGGTGCTTAAACATATGTAGATAATTAGGAAATTAATCTTTGTAATCCAAAAATGGAGATTAGTGAAAAAGGAGTACGAGCTAAGCTCGAACTCCCGATTTGGAGTTCTGTAGCTGATGGCTTTATCCCTTCGGCTGTTACTTTTTAGTCGGTTGCTGTGAATTTTAGTATAAGTTCTGCTGCTCTGAATGCAAGAATTAATTTTTTATGGGTATTCTGTGTTTCTTTGATTTCCTGTGCTATTGTAGAAATGTTTTGAAGTAAGTTAAAAATTTTTGAATATCAAGAAAATATCGGCAAAATCTTCTGAGGAGGATACTTTTGATTTTAATTTATCGCTGTATAGTGGATAAGGTGCTTCATTATTTTTAGCATCTTGTTGCTTCGCAAAAATGTAGAAATTTTCAGTTGTAGGAGGAACAGGCCTTTGGTTCTGGTGTCTCTGTTTTCTTAAATCTTAACTGATAACTCTTACAACCTCTGTATGAACTTACGTGCTGCTCGGAGCAAAAAATGCATTTTGGCTTCTGATCTGGTTTCAGTTGGTCAGTATTAGATATGTGGTTACCTCCGCACTTGACGCACCTTACTTTGTTAAAACAATTACTTTGAGAGTGGCCGAATTCCTGGGAATTAAAACATTACACTGGTCTTTTTCTGGGGGTGTATTTTTCGATCAAGACATTGAAACTGAAAATTTTATTAACGTTGTGAATTGCTTCTCCTGCTCGTACTGCTCATTGGTTTCCATGTTTTTCATTCTCAGTTTGGTTTCCGTTAAGTAATTCAAATTTGTGTGTCTGAGGGATTTCTTTAGTTTTTAATGGCTTCGGGTTTTTTTGCAGTTTTCTTGTTCCATTCATTGTTAGTATGATTATCCTTTTGCGCTTCAGATTTGGAGGGGGATTTCTGCTGTGTAGTTTCTTCACTCTGAAATAGTGCTAAGAAACTGGCATACGTTTGATATCCTGGTTGGTTAGTGTCCGTTTTTGAGATGTCTCCGAATTTTGGGGTGATTGTCGTTATTTTTTGTTCTGGAGATAAGGTGGAAAAATCTGGTTTTTTCTGAGTAGGAGTTTTTTCAGTTAAATATTTTTGTCCTGCTAGTAAATTTGGGAAGATATTTTTGAATTATCGAAATTTACTGATGATTCGTCTGATTTCTTAGACTGTTTGCTGCGTTTTTTCTCTTTTAGTCCGGAGTCCTGGTCGGGGGTTTTTGTTTTTTAAGAAAGTCTTTACGTTTGGTTTTTAATTTCCTGCTGGATTTGGAGGTGGTCGAGTGATCTGAATCTAAAACATCGGAGTCACTATTAAGATCTATCAGCCCAAAGGCGTGGCCATCGAGGAGAAAAAGTCATAGGCTTACCAAGGTCTGTATGAGCGAAGAAAAATTTGAACTCGTCTCCTAGAGCTTACTGCTCAGAATGCTGAATAACGAAGACGATTACAGTAGATCGGCAGTCTTTAGTGAAGTTCACAGCCCGACGGCCTTTACTTCCATATTTCACGTGCATGGCAAACAATCAGGAGAATAAAGTTAGTAAGACTCCGTAAAACAGAAGTACTTCTGTGGAGTAAGCAATTATTTGCACTAAATTTCGGCGTAGCAGGTGAAGTCATTTTAGTAGATGAAATCTTCATGGTGGAAGCAAATGTTTTAAGGAGAATTAGCATCCTAGGAACAGTTGATCATGTAAAAGTTCAATCATGCAGGAAAAATAGAAAAAAAAATGTTCTAAAAAATCACAAAAATCACATAAAAAGATGAGGATGAAAAAATAATAGGATTCGATAATATTTACAAGTCACAATGTATTTTTTGAAAATAAGTTCGACTGAGAATCTAAATCGCTATGCTTTAGGTAGAGAGGGTGCCTAAAGGGACCGCTCGGAAACGAAGGGCTGTGAGGAAAGTGCTTAGATGAGTAATTGAAGTGTCTGTAAGGCGAAATCATTTTTATCGTTGTCATTCTGGATGGTGTTGAATTTAGTGTATAGTTCTTTTAATTTGAATATAAGCGTTTTAAGTTCTTCAAAGATTTTCGGTTTATTAATACTGTTGATTTTATCAGCTTTAAAATTTTCTTTTTGTTTTTCAGTGATTGCCGCTGCGTAGGTTTTGTTCGCTGTGAATTTAGGAGGTGGTTCTGGATAAGTGTTTTGTTCGGTAAGTTGTGGAAAATCGTTTTTAGGATTAAGAGGGCTTTTCTTTTCCTCTTTCGTTAGGTTTCCTGGTCTTTCCGGGCATTCGGTGCTGCTTGCTGCGTGGGAACCAGCGCATAGGACACACTTCGTTTTAATTTCCTTTTTTTCCTTGATGGGACATTCAAATGATCGATGTTGATCTAAACATCGTATACATCTAGGAGCATTGTAACAAGCACGCTCTGTGTGTTCGTAACGCTGGCTTAAAGCATTGTATTGGGAGCTGTTTGGCTTCTATAGCCTCTGATGCGAACTTTCATGTCTGAGATATGGAAAAATCTCCAATATTTGCTTTCTTTTTGGAGTTCTAGGCGTTACTTCATAATAAACAGGGAGCAGAGTAGGTACTTCGTCCTTCATGCGAGTAAGTTAGTGGCAATTTAAAACTTGAATTCCATGATTTTCATTTTTCTTTAATGTCCTCTATAGGCGTATCAATAGTAATACCTTTTACTACGGCATTTAGGTTCTTCTCAGGATTGAAGAGAAAGATATGGAAACGAATCTTTTCGTTTTGAATTTCTCTTGAACTTTGCGAAAGTCATCTATCTGCATTAAAAAGTTGAACTTTTAAGTTTTCTTCATCAATTTTACTTTCAAGTTTCTCGATCTTGTTGATTTTTTTAAATTTCTTTTCGGATCCGAAGTCAGCAGATATCTTTCTGCGTTATGACAATAGGAGGGATTTTTCTTGCTGGGTCACGTGCATATTTCTCACTTTTCGGTTGTGGTGGCACCTTAAAACCGGCGGTATTCATTTCTTCATCATCAAGACTTTCATTATCGTTAAGTTCGCTGTATCTAGAGCTGGTGCTTATCGGATGTGAAATGATAAACGACCCGCTATCTTTTTAGAGCGTTTTGAGGGCTTTACGGTAGTCCATTCATTATCCGCTCTTTTTGTTTTGTTTTTTAGACTCTTCGGTAGGTTGCTTGGCTTTCTTAAGTGAAGGAATAATTTTCTTTTCTATTAACTTTCCTAATTCTTGGGTTTCTGGGCCGTGGCTAAGCATTGATATGCGACGTTTTTATCACGTTCCATGCTAGCAAACATCATAGCGAAATCTGCTGTTGAGCTGTCCGATCGCCTCATCCCTTTGAGAGATATCAGTCGTGTCATCAAAGATAGGATCTTAAAAAAATGGCAGCGACTTTGGGACTTCCAATCTCGTAACAAGTTAAAAAGGGTGAAGCCTAAAATAGAGCTTTGGGATTCTACGAGAAATCGTAAGGAGGAAGTTATTTTGACTCGGCTTAGAATTGGTCACACTAGAGCGACACATAACTATCTACTAACATCTGAGAATGAGCCTGTTTGTCCAAATTGTAATATTTGTTTGTCAGTCCATCACATTTTAATTCAGTGGACATATTTTAATAGTCTTCGTCAGAAGTATTTTAATAGCTGTGACTTGTCTCTCGACCGTTTAATCGGAAAAGAGGTCAATACCAATTTGTTTCAGTACCTGAAAGAAACAGGTCTCTATTATTTAATTTGAATTTGTCTTGAGATTTTGTTAGAATTTTAATGTTATGTACTATAATGAAACAGTTATTTTATGACTTTATATCTATACTGCATATATCATAGTCAGCAATTCATACCACCATTTCATTATTTTACTACTTACCTTGATTTTATAAGTGTGCTGTTGTTTTTAAAACTTTTCTTCATCTAATATATCTACAATAGTTCGTACCTTAAAGAATTAATCATGTGTTTGGCGCATATGACCTTTTGAGCTTTGCGCCATAATTTCATTACTACCACATATCGCGTACCATGATTTCGAGCATACGAGATTTTTCTTCACTAGGATTACGTTTAGCATCTTCTTGTAGGGTATGAGTTCCGTTTTAGTTCTAAAGTACTGCAATTAATCTGATAGGTATCTGATTACTCGACTCCTGTGAGTGATCGGTAAGCAAGCAATATGATGAAGACGATCTCAGTGAATTATGCTAGCGACGAGTCTTCGGCCTGACGGCCTTTACTCCTCAAGTACTGTCTCATTTGGGAAGTCTTATTAGGAATCTAAAGTCCACTAAAAGTGGAAAAAAAATTTTCTGCAAACATGGCTCAATCTATGGAACACGAATCCAGTTAGAAAATCAATTTGCGACTATTTTGCCGCCATCTGTTGTCTGGTAAGGAAAGAGTTTGAGGAAGTAAGGCATAATGTTTTCTTTCCGTGACTTAATTTGACTCTGCGAATTTCAGCATAATTTCTACTGTTTTAAAAGCAATTATTAATTTATTTGAAGTTGTTTGTGCTTTTTTAATTTGAACTGCTAAAGTGGCTATGGCAGTGATAAGTTACATTATCTGCGGCTCTTGAAAGATTTCGAAAATATTGGTGAGTTGATCTTCTGGAGTTTTTTTAATTTTTAGTTTTCTTGCGGAACTGGGGGGGGGGAAGTTGAATGCTTGGTTTAGTAATAAAGTCTGGAAACTCTTCTTTTTTCGGAGGGTCTGGTTTAGTAGCTTCTGGATTGATTTTCTGAAAGCATTTCTGATATACTTTACATCCCCTGTTCGAGCTTACGTGAGATTCAGAGCAAAATAAGCATTTAGGTTTTTCATCTGGTTTTAGGGTATAAGTATTGCTTTTATGATTGCCGGTGCATTTTAAGCATTTAACTACTTTAAAACAATTGGTTTGTGAATGTTCAAATTCTTGGCATTTGTAGCATTGAATTGGTCGTTTTTCTGAATATGTACGTTAAAGTCGAAAATATTATTTAGCTGAGAAATAACTTCCCCGTTTTTATTTCTGTGTAGTTCTAGTAGATAGATGGGTAGCATAATTGTAGTAGCATCAATTTCCTTCGAGAATTGCTTAACTTTAATGATCGAGAATAATCTGCGTTTAAGGACATCAAAAATTCTGCTTCAGTAACCGTGCTAGAAATATCCTTTAAAATAACTTTGATAGTTGACTCTGAATCTATTTGATAAGTGTGAAAACTAATTTTCGCGTTTTGAAGGCCTGCTATGATATTTTTGAAGTCATTTGTAGAATTTGTTTGGAGGTAAATTGCCCAATTTTTCCTCTCTGCCTCCAAGTGCTCTGTACAAATTTCATGTAACATTTTATTAAGGGAGGTCCAGTGGGGATTAGGTAATCACAATTGGTGGAAATTTCTTCTACTGTGTAACATTAACTTCACTATTTTTTTTTCTGAATTTAAGGCGGTAAATCTGTTAGTTTGTTCTATTTCTTTATTTTGAATTTCAATAGGGAGTTTACGCGTTTTCGTAGGGCTTATCCATTCATTAGCGTGAGGCGAATTATTCTTTTTCGTGGGGTTTAGAAAATTATTTTAGGTAGTTCTTGCCTGGGGGAATTTGCTTCTATTTCCTTTTCTATAGTTTCTTTAAGTTCGTAAGTAACTTTAAGGTGATCAATCTTTTCGGGTTCGTCTCTTAGAATTTTATCGCTAGTAGATTTTATAAGGGTAAGTCTGTTTTCAGGAGTCCAAGTCCGTAGTTGAGTCGTAGATTCCGAGCGGTTAGGAATATTACTAACATTTTTTGTTGGTCTGCGATGAGATTTGAAAAAACTGTTTTAAATTTTTCGAAAGTTCGAGTAACATCTTCTGGGTTGGATGATTTAGAATTAGAGTTCTTTTTACGTTTAAGTTTCTTTGGGTTTGAGAGCGTTTCGCTGTCTTTCATTTTAATGAAGTCCTATCATTTAAATTTAGCGCTAGCAACTGAAGTAATTGAGTAATCTGAATCCGTATCTTGATCGCTGTAATTCCTATCAGCCCATAATTTATCCCGGCGGATCCTTCCTGACCGTCATTCGAGGAGAATGCAAAAAGTACGTACAGAAAGTCAAGGAGGAGAGATTCCGAACTCATCTCTGTTAGGTCACCGTCAATGCTGTGATGTGTCGCTGGATGAAGACGATCACGAAATAAAATGAGTTACGCATCCTGAGTAGTCTTCGGCCTTCACTACTATAATTCTCGTTCCCCGTAAGGCTTTCTATTAGAAATGTGAAAATCCGGGAACCGAAAATACATCTGTGAAGAAGGAACTAAGCCCAAGCGTCGAACATGAAATGGTCTCCTGATAAGCAATTACTGTGATATTGTTTTTTAAGCTGGTCTCAGCGCGAAGTTCATCGCGCACTTACCAGCACCTTAGTTGCCTCTTAACGGGGATTCCTCGCGTAATGAAACCTTATTTGGATTGTCGCTAATGGGTGAACTACATGAGGGAGAAAAACTGTAGGCCCTTGCCTGTAATTAATGTGTTGCATGATGAGAGGAATCAAATGTCATGTGTGAATAGATGGGTGGCATATGGGCGGAGGTTGAATTCGTCTTCTAGGCGTTCATACTTAAAGTTATCGTCATAGTGAACTGTGTCGTTGCTGACCGCTTTATTAAATGAGTTATTGTTAATCCTTTCGATATGAGTTTTGATATCTTCGATATTAAGATCTTTGTGAAAATCCTCGTTACGGAGGAACCAGGGTACTCCCGTGATTTTTCGCAGAACGATGTTTTGGAATGTTTGGAGTTTGGGGAAATTAGTCTTAGAGGTGGTACGCTAGGCTGGTGAAGCACATGTGAGTATGGGGCGAAGAATTAATGTTTAAATACGCTTTTTCTATCTGAGATCAAGTTTTGAGGATGCATTAATGATCGGGTTGAGTTTGCGGGCAATACCAGGTGCTTTGCCAACAGTAGTTGAGATGTGGGGGCTCCAGGTGAGTGTTATATTAAATCGCACACCCAAATAGGTTGCTCTGTTAACTTTCAGAATTTTATCGTTAAATAGTGTGAGTTCAGTGTGTACGTTTTTCCTTCTATGTCGTCCGATAAGCAAAAGCTGTGATTTGGTGGTGTTGATACAAGTTCTCCAGGTACCACACCATTTCTCACTTCCTTCCATATGCCTCTATATGCGTTTGATTGCATTATCAGGATTTAAGGAACAGGAGAGAATGGCTGTATCATCTCGGGTGACATTGAGAGGAAGCATTTTATAAATAAGCCCATTATGCCAGACGCGGCCAAAAACTTTGGCCACGTCTAGCATAAGAAAGCCGTCGTTTGATGTTTATGCATTGCAGAACTAATGAACTCCACTATCCTAACCAGCTGCATGGTGGTGGAGAGTCCCTTTCTAACTCCGAACTCCTGATCAGGTGGGGAGCTCAGTACTGAATCCAGACGTTTATAAATAATTCTTTCAAAAATTTTCCCTAGTGTTGGTAACAGGCTAATCGGATGGTAGCTTTCTACCCGTGTAAGATCTTTCCCGTGTTTAGGAATAAGAATAATCGTTGCGTGTTTCTATGCAGTAGCTCAAATACAGACAGGCGTTAAAAATTCCACATAGTTTGGGGGATGTAACGACTTGGTAGATTTTTAATCATTCTGTTTGAGATATTATCTTTGCCAGGTGCTTTGCGATTATGCAATTTTGAAATAATGGTGTTTACTTCAGATTGGGCAGTGAAATTCGGGATGTGTGGTTCCAAGTGGAAACGCGGTGCTCGTCAATAAGTTTTTTAATCTCTCTGTTCGTTTTATTGACTAATGACTTAACAGCTGGGTCACGTGAATAGATGTAAAGCTCACGGAGTCTCTTTCTTTCTTGCATCCTGTTTTTTATGTTGGAGGGCAGTTTTAAATAACTTTTATTTGTTTTTATTTCCACAGTAACATTTTTGAGCACGTCATTTATGCGTTCAGTGATGTTTTGCATGGCGTTACCAACATCCTCTATGGTACTTGGGGGAAGCGTGCTTGCGATCTGAATGTTTACCAAATTTTTGAAATTATTACAGGCTGTGCTTTTAGAAATGTGTTTCTTCTCTACCTTGTAGATTCCCAAATGAAGCTGGTACTGGGACATGATCTGATGATAAATCATCTATCACTTCCTTGGCTAGTGGAGGAAAATTCGTGTATGATAAAAATAATTCCAAAATATCTGGGTACTGTCTGGTATTAGTCGGTCGGAAGGTGAAGTCATTTGGGGCATTAATGTAGAATGGTTTGTTAAAAAGGAAGTTATAAAGGATTTCGCCGTTTTTGTTGGTCCTACGGCAGCTCCAGCTGGTGCGTTTGGCATTAGGTCTTCGCCTAATAAAGGGGGAAATGGGTTATTTAAAAGCATCAGAAGGTGTTGGTCTTGGAGATTGAGTAAGGAAGGGTTGTAAAGGGCGCATATTGTTACTCCTTCCCAGTTTGGAATGTGAACAGTAGCCCTTACTTCAAATCCGTTACTGTTATCCGAAGAATGAAACCTGGAGTTAAAACTGCTCTGCACGTAAATAACGGCGCCGCCTCCTCTATGCTGAATTCCATCACATCTGTAACTTCGATAATTTGGGATGCTTATTGAGTGTGCGGGCGTGGCATGTGTTTCAGTGATGAGGGCAATGTCAATGTTATATGTATGAAGAAAATCTCTGAGTTCGGTCAGTTTGTTTGTGAGGGCATTCCAGGTTCCAGCTATAACTGTATTAATTTTTAGTTGCGGCCTAAGGTTCATAATTAGTAGTAGATTGAGGCCTCGCTGAATTTGGCTCAGAGATCATGTGCTGAGAGTTATGTAACAGGGAAATATGGTCCTGTAAGTTTTACATAACTTTTTGGGCCTCAGAAACTGCCTTATTAATTTTATCAGCAAATATGTCAAGAGTTAACAGCCTGAGCATAGAATTTGTTTACCACAAATCTGTCCTTTTTTTAGGGGTGGTGTCAGCTTTAAGGTGATTAATGCATGGTGTGAGAAATGCATCGTAACCCCTTCAGTTGCTAGTATGTTTTCCAAAGCAGTTGCAACACGTGGGTTCAGAGTCCTTGGGTTTGGGACAACCTCGGCTTTCGTGATCGCCCGCACATTTGCAGCAGTGTGGTGGATGATTACATGCCGCTTGTGCATGGTGATATTGCTGACATCTGTAGCATTGTGTGGGATCTCTACGTCTCGTATATCTCTCAACTTTAATGTGCAGCCTTATGAGAAATTTCAAGTGGTGTATGCACTTGTTCTGCTCGGTTTTGGGTAAAATAATCAAAAATAAGGATAATTTTTCACGTTCTGTTCCTCGTCGCCGTAGTAATTGCTCGATTTTTAGAACAGTGAAATCTTTTTCTTCAACTTTTTTCTGTATGTATGCCGGGTCAATGTCAGTATCAAGATTCCGAATTACCTTCAAATTTTTCTCGTCTGGTAGCAGATAGGAATGATATGAAAGCTCGTGCGCCTTGAATAGTGTAGTCATCTTTCTGTGTGTGTCAAGGTTTTTTGTATGTATCTCGTATTGTCCTTTCCGTTTTGCCGTGAAATAGTTAATTCCTCTTTTTCCAGAATCTCATTAAAGTCTTTCCAATTAAATTTACATCCTTCGATGCAAATTGGGGGCATTTTAGCTGGGAATTTGGGAAATGTAAAGTGTCTGTCCGGACAAGTTTTACTTGCGCCAGCCTGGGGAACATGAGCGTCAGTTGGCCCAGCAGGGCACGTGACTTCATCTGGATAACTGATTGGCCGTGCTGCGTCTCCGGTCCGAGACCTACTCGCTGCAACCGGTTTCTCAGTTCCTTCACGAGATGGCGCCACATTAGCCGCGGACTCAGAAATCAAAGTATGTGTAATTTTATTACCTAAGTCCTCACTAGGTGAGATTTTTGAACTGTTGGGAGCGTTCGATTCGGGCTTTCGTTTCAAACTATTCAAACTAACTTCTCCTTCATGTCTGGTACTGTGCATGTACTGTTCAGCAGCAGGTGCGGAGTCATCCAAGAATATCAAATTTGTTTTGCACCTCAGGAGAGTCCGATTCAGTATCAGTCAGAGTACGTTTCGTGCTTTTGGTAATAGCGATCCAATCCATATCGTGCTGGGAGACATCAGCGCGGTGGGGAACAATTTTATCAGGTACGAACCGGATGGAACCGGCTTGTACTAAGCCTTTGCACGTACATTATATCCGATATGTCAGGAAGAAGTCTTAGTATTTCTTCTTTTAATTTGCCCCAGTTTGAAGTAAAATCCGATGAAACAATGGGAGGATGTGCCCTGCTTTTTTAGTGGATTGAGTGAACCCTTCCGTATTTGTGGCGCTGTCTTGTTCCATTTTATCATCATCATTGATTTCAGTAAATTTATTTTTGAGTGTAGAGGATTCTGCCTCGGTGTTGGAATGAGATCGCTTATGCGTCATACGAGGGGTTTTACTGATATCTTGTTCTTTTTTGACCTCTCACTGTTGTTACGTTTTAGGGGTGATTGGGTTGGGGTCTAGGTGTTTGATTTGGGGTTTTCCCTGCAGTCGTATTACATTTGTGAATTAGGAAGTTACATGCATTCATTTTAGTTTCTAAGGTTTTTAATTCGTTCAATTTATTTTCGGTTTTATTTGTAACTGCGCTTAATTTTTGGAAATCGGTTAGGAGTTGATCTTTCACTAAACAACCTTTTTGAGATTTTTTTTATCGCTATTGAAATAATTAACTATCTGGTCGCATGCCTTAATTTGCTCCTCAGAGCATTGTTTGATTAATGCTTCGTTGATGTTAAGAATTGATGCTTGTTCACACATGCTGCCGGCCTAACCCTGACAAGCAATAAGTGAAAGCAAAATTTTTTACCATGAGAGAGCCATCTGATCCTCAAAAGCTGAAAGGCCAGAGTAATCCAAAATCCGTAAGACTAACTTCAAAGAAAAGCAGCCCGCAAAGGAAGAGCTGAAAATTCTTGTCTTTTCTCTATGAGCTCAGCGACAGGAATGAAGACGAAATGAAATGAATGAAACTTCTTCGGCCTGGAGCTGCCTTTACTACTACCACTCTCTTTCCCCATAGAAGCCTTCAATTAGAAAACGTGAAGAATCCGGAAACCGAAAAAACTATGATTAGGGAAAGTCCAGGCTTTGGTCGTGAGATGGTGTTCAGATAAGCAATTGTTGCAACTGGCATATTTTAAAGCATATTTTTTTTATTAGAGGCATATCCTATTGCAAGGAAAGTACTGAACGTAAGTCTAGGTCACGTGATCCTTAAATTCTTGATTAAGCATAAAAAGGCATATAAAATAAAATAAGTAAATGCATTTAAAAATAAGTAAAAAATCATCCGAATAAATATAAATGAAAATATATACAAGTATTAGTAAATAACTTGGAATTTTCGTTCAAGCTAGGATTGAACTCACGATCTTTTGAAAAGTAAGTCGTACCTCGTGTATTCCCTCTAGGCTATCACTTCGCTGGGAAAACTACACAAATAGTTCTAATTCTTCAAAAGCAAAAGATAGCTTATCATTTCTATTTTGAATACTTTTGTAACTTTCGTGCAAATCTTTTAATATAAAAATCATACTTTTAAAATCGTTGAAACTTTCTGGTTAGTTTACATTTTCAGATTTTTTATTTTCTCTTGGTTTTAAAGCGTCGGCGCAGGATTTAATGTTCCTATTCTTCATAGCTGCTGGATTTGGAGGAATTTCTGGTCTGGTTATTTTCGGTCTTCTCTTCATTATGTACTTCTTTAGTTTTGTTTGCCGGCTGTTTGGCGCAGACAATACTGATTGCTGAGTGGGGGCCTCCACAGAGGATGCATTCAGCTTGAATTTCTAATTTCCCTTTAAGAGGGCATTCGTGTGATCTGTGTTTTTCAAAGCATCTCACACATCTTTCGGTGCTGTAACAGGCTCTTTGCGTGTTATATCTGGCAGTTGAAACACAGCACAGGACCGGTCCTCGGTTTGTAATTTACTAGTTTTACTTTCATATCTAAGATATGAAAAACTTGATGATCTTTTCCCCTTCTGGTGTTCAGGGGGTTTCCACGACGTAAAAGACAGGCAGTAATGTTGGTATTCCATCTCTCATTCGCTCTAACTGTTGGCATTTTATTACTGGGAGGTTTTTAAGTTCCTGCATTATATCGTCAGCTGGCATTTCGGCTGTGAGTACTTTTAAAAAGTGCTTTTAATTTTTTCTTTTGAGTGCAAAAGGTATGTGTGAAAGGCTAGTTTCTCTTTTTCGAATTTATCCCTAGCTCGACGAAAGTCTTCAATATCGAATAGTTGTAATCGAAGAGTATCATCTTAGCGTTTACATTCTAGTTTACTGATTCCTAATTTTTCTTTGGGCTTTTTTTCCGAGCTTCATCCAATCTATTTTCTCGGTAATGACAAGCGGCGGTATTTTAGTAGGGCGAGTTTGCTGTGATTTTTTAGTGTTATTAACTACGGAATTTGTAATGAGAGTGCTATCTTCCATTTTATCATTTAGCATTTCTTCATTATTAAGCGTTTCATATCGCGAGCTCATGCTAACTGGTTGTGATTCGATCGATGAATCGCTATCTCTCCGTGATCTTTTACTACGTTTCATCATAGTCCAATGCTGTGTTTTAGCGTTGCTTGTAGAAGCGATTTTCTCATCTCCACGCTTTCGCGGGAAATCGGTATCTTCTGAATTCCTTCAATAGCTTCTCGTAATTCGGAAATTTGTCTTTAGACAAAATCAATTTCTTTTGGATCGTGAGAGGGAGCTTCCGGCTTATTCAGGAAATTGCCCGCATTATCGATCCCTTCTGTCCGATGTTTTCGCATTCTAGCTGGGCTAATCGCATTATGAAAAACATACAAGGGACGCTGAGAAAATAGAACTGTCTCCTAGAGCTCAAAGGTTTTGTTGATGGAATGAAGACGTGGATCGTGAAAAATGAGTGGCCGATAGGCATATTAGCAATAATGCTATTTACCTATGATCATAGTCATGCACATATTCGGTAAGGCGACCCTACTAACACAGCCCTGCCAGAAGAACAGTTAAGCCAATGACCTCTATCTGAAAGGAGAGGGGGAAAAACCTGGCAACAGGAGGAAGCGGGGTTGAGGAAAGAACGACGGCATGCACGTGTAGAAGAACTCTCACTTATCTTCTGTTTTTTTTTTCTTGGTTTCTATGTAACTGAAACTAAAATGTATTAGGTGAGCATTCGAGGTACTTTTAATAAACAAAATAACTTTCTGAAAAGGTAATTTGTATTTCAAGAATGAAAATATATCTTATTTTGTTATTGTTAAACATGCGTAAGTGTGCCATTTTTACCTTGCCATGAGTGGAGTTGACAAATAACATTCATAAGGGAATATAACGAACCGACAAAGTTGAATTGATCAAGACTTAGGATTGCTTGAAAGTCGAGGATCATGACAGTGGTGGCATGCGGTGTGGCATATATATTTGTCGGTTCGGAAAAACAATCTGCAAACGTTTGGAAGAAGCACGTGTAAAAAGCCTATGAAGATCTAGGTGTGTGTTTCGGAACGCCGCTAGTTCCAGTGTTAGTTCTTTTGGAAAAGAAATGTGCGTGTGAAAGTCGACGAAAAATGCTTCAAAAATGTGCGGGTGGAAATCGACAGTGCTTCAAAATGTGTGATTTCAAGGTGTGTATATGACAGTGCTTAAATGTACGGTGTGCTTCAAACGGTCTGCACTGCTATTAGTGCTTCATGTTTCTGTGTTTTAAAAAGTGCGTGATAATGCGAAGTGCATGTGATTAAGAAAATTATTAGTGATAAAGTAATAGTAATAATAAGGTGTGGAGTAATAGTAATAATAAGGTCATAACCATCCGAACAGATTCCTGTAAAAATTGTATCCAGTTCCATCCAGTTAACAGCATTTGCCTGAAAGACAATAGGGAGAGGAGCTTCGTTCTGATTTGCAGTTTCATGTTCTTTTCTTTTTTCTTCGTTTTGTCTAATTGCTGAAATTTATTTTTGAGGGTAATGTCCATAGGTTCTGCTTTTACAGGGCTTTTAGCAACTTTCGTAGGTGTTATCCATTTTTCTGCATTTTCCCGATAGTCGGGTGTTTTTTCATTTGTTCTTATCTTCTTTTTCCTGTTTCTGGCTTCTTCTTCATAGTTAGTTTCTTGATTTTCTTTTTGCCTTTCAGTGTTTTCTTTTACTTCCTTTACGACTCAAAAAACTCCTTTTTCGTTGACGATTTTTCAGAATTCAGCGAAGGTTGCAGGGCTAGTAATTTCCTTAATCTGATCCTTGTTTGCCTGTTCTAATTTGGTATCCGATTTTCGAATATTCTTGCCTTTTCCTTTCTTGCTGATTGGCGTTTTTAAGAATTCTTCTCTGCGGTATGCGTTAGGTTGGGATCTGCTAGTTTTAAAAGATATGTCAGAATTGTATTCGCTTAGCTCATTATCCGTTGCTCGAATGGTCGGTGTCTTAAAGAGAGACATTTTGAATAGTGGAACCCGAAAATTACACTAGAGCAGCGTAAACTTACTCAGAATAAAAGTAGAGAAAAATCAGCATCCGTACACCAGCTCGTCACCTACTACACTAATGAAGACTGACTCATCTTCCTGTTGCCAGAGTACCGCACTAACGCAGTGTTTCTGGATCATTCAACTAATGCCTGTTTAGCATTTCACGTGAGTCAATCTGAACGTTGTTCCCGTGGGAAAGAGGAGGTAGGTAAAGAGGGGCCGAAC
The DNA here is from genome assembly GCA_000611955.2 of Stegodyphus mimosarum. Classification (NCBI taxonomy): domain Eukaryota; kingdom Metazoa; phylum Arthropoda; class Arachnida; order Araneae; family Eresidae; genus Stegodyphus; species Stegodyphus mimosarum. The sequence continues at coordinate 200,618 of KK122379.1, forward strand.
ATCACTCGGTCGGTAAATACGATCATGGCCAAGTGAGATAGGAGTGTTTGCGTAAGTCCTTATTTTAGGAAACGCAAGTCATAAATGTGAGAATAACAATTATTCGATACAATATGTATAATACAACTAAGCATAAATAACGGTAAACATTTTATGTACAAGAAAGTAAAATATTAGGTGGGAAATTTGGAGTCACATATGACGTGAGACGCTAACGGTCTAATATTTTCATCCTCCTCTAGGATAACGTAGTTCAAAGTATTGAGGCTGTGCATGTGTGAGGAATTTATAGCTTTCATAAAGTAATTTCTGTTGATTTTTACGGCTGTGATCCTCCAGTGTGTCGAGCTTCAAGTCATGATGTAAGGTACTATTACTCACGAAATAGTCCGCATTTATGATTGTACGAAATACCCTATTTTGTATGATCTGCAGTTTGTGCAACTCCTTCTGGATGGTGCTCCATGCTGGAGGTGCGTAAATGAGAATGGGGTGGATATTCATAACATACATGAGCCTTCTGAAATCTAAGCTCGAATACTTATTCACTAAAGGCTTTAAACTGTTGATAACGTAAAAGGCCTTCTTTCTAACGTTCGAGACATGATCTCTCAACTATTTAGCTGTTTTTGCTTGCGGTACTTCTTCGCCGAAAATTGTAAGCTTCCTTTTAATCTGCGACTGCGTATGCTTCCTTCTTATGACCATTGTCTGCGACTTTGTACCATTAATTGAAATTCCCCGGTTAGTGCACCACTCCTCAATATTTATAGACATTATCCGCCATTTATAGACAGCGTGGTTGGGATTTACAGACTTTACAGCTAAAGCTGCATCTTCTGCAGAACATCCCAAGAAATGTTTTCTGTCTTTCGCTTTCGAAAAGTCTGTTACATATAACAGATACAAGATAGGTCCCAAAATACTTCCCTGGGCGACCCCTGCGTTCATTCTCATGATGCCAAACTTGTCATTACCAATCTAGAGTGAGAAGGTCCTGTCCGTAATGAAGAATACTATCAGCTATCCAAATTGTAGTTGATCAATTTATAAATTAGCCCCTCATGCCAGACGCAGTCGTAAGCCTTCGCCATGTCCAGCATGAGAATGGCAACATTTTGACGATTGTGAAGCGCCTCACCGCAGAATTCCACTAATATTACTAATTGTTTCATTGTGGATAGTTAACTTCCGAAGTCAAACTGTTCAGGAGCCAAAACACTTAGGAATGGCTTGAGCCTGTTTAGTATGATTCTTTCATAGATTTTGCCCAGACCTGGGAGTAAACAGAGAGGTCTATACCCATCAGGTCTGGTTGCATCTTTACCTGGCTTCAGGAGCAAAATTAATTTAGCATGTTTCCACTTGCGTGGGAAGCAGCTGTTAATAAGCAAGCATTAATAATACTAGTATATTTTGTAATTTGTTAATAGGTAGATTATTAATTGCTTCGTGACCTGGTGCCTTTTGGCCTTTAATTTCTTGATTAATTCCTTAACTTCCACAGGGGTGACAAAGTCTGGCAGTTTTCTAACTGTAGAAGCATTTAGCCAGTCTCTGACATTGTAACAGATATCATAAACGAAGTTGGTATTCCTCGGGGTACTATTAGGCATAAGCTGTTTGTTGTATTCCGTTGTTTAATAATAGTGGACTGTATGAAGATTCGCTACATTACCGGAGATGTACTTTAATAACTTCAGAGTCGTAATGTTAACCGAACCTCTTTATTGTCTTTAAACATCACGTTGGCTGAGAAACGGCGTCAGAACACGGCAAACCTTTAGTTTCGGAAGCACAACTCAGAAGAAACTTTGCCTCGTTGAAACTCCAGTAATTCCCAGCACCAATTGAAGGGCCAAGCGCGTGCTTAACACTAGCAAATTTGCGTCTGCGCCGCTCCTCATTTTAACAACAGAAATACAATTTGCATAATAACAAACATATCCCCAGCCTTGAAGTCCCAAGGTTGTTCAAACAATAAATTGAAAATTATCAAGCTGAATAGACCTGAAAAAAAAATTAAAAGTCTCTAAATCAGGAATTAAATGGCAAAGGGCATAGCTTCGCTATTGGTCGCTTTATCTCACCACTGGATGTGCGTAAGTCCACCACTCGAATTCTGTCATCCAGACCAGGATACACTTTAACAATTCTGCCTAGCTTCCAGCGTAGCGGAGGTAAATTCTCGTTCTTAATGAGAACCATATCACCAATCTTCAAATCTCGCTGTAGCTTACACCACTTGGGTCTTTGTTGTAACCTCGACAAATACTCACTACTCCATCTCTTCCAGAATTGTTGAAATAGCCTTTGCAAGTTTTTCCATCTGTCACCGTAACTCAGCTTATCTTGAATTAGATTAGGCTCTGGAAGAGCACTTAAAGCCGCTCCTGTAAGAAAGTGTTCTGGCGTTAAGGCTTCCAGGTCACTGCAATCGCTCGAAGCTGGTACTAATGGCCTAGAATTAAGACAGGATTCAATTTGGGTTATTAAAGTCAAAAATTCCTCATAAGTTAGAATAAGTGTTCCTAAACACCTCTTTAAGTGGTGTGTCATCGACTTAATCCCCGCTTCCCAAAGACCTCCAAAATGAGGTGCAGAGGGCAGATTAAATAACCACTTAATATTCTCTGAAGAAATATACCCCTGAAGGTGTTCATCACATTGAACAGTTGATAGAACATTCCTTAGCTCTTTGTTAGCTCCTATAAAGTTCGTTGCACAATCACTATGAATTTCACACGGTTTGCCTCTACGAGCGATAAACCTCTTAAGTGTCGCAAGGAAGGATTTTGTTGAAAGATCTCCGACTAATTCTAAATGTATTGCTCTAGTAGTAAAACAAATAAACATATATAACATTTGAAACTTTTAGCTCCTCTACCATTGCGATATTTGACGTTAACTGGTCCTGCAAAATCAATTACTACACGAGAAAAAGCTCTACTTTGAGTAACTCTTGAAGCAGGCAAATCTGCCATTTGCTGAGTTGCAGTTTGGGCTCTAAATCTACGGCAAATAACACATTGATTTAAACATTTTCTAATAATATCTCTAGCACTCACAATCGAAAATCTATGTCTTATGACAGAAATGAGTAGTTCAGTACCTGCATGAAGATATGTTTCATGATAGTGCCTAATAATCAAACGCGTAAATGACTCTTAGGTAAAATCATGGGATGTTTCTGATCATTTGAAATTCTAGCATTTCTGAGCCTTCCGCCCACACGTATTATCCCTGAGGAATCTAAGAAAGGATTTAACGGCAAAAGCTTGCTCGATGGTTTTAAAGGTTTACCCGATTTTAAACAGGATAACTCTTCTGGAAATTCAGAATTTTGTACGATCCTAACGATCATAAAGGTAACTTCACGAAGTTCTTCAGTAGATAAATAATCCTTTATACGTTCTGCGGGTAACTTACTACAGTTATTCTTGAATCTTATACACCAAGCTAACACTCTGCATAGCTTTAGCCAGGATGAAAACTTAGAAAATACACTGGGTTCCTCGAACTTAAAAACATTTGAAATGAAACTCTTTTTCATTTCTTTTAACATAATCTCACTCTCTAATTCTACACTTAGATCTTGCTGTACATGAATCATTGGTTGGCTTAACCATTGTGGTCCCTTCATCCATAATTCGCATCTTAAAAATTCTGATGGAATCAAACCTCTGGTTCCAAAATCTGCAGGATTTTCTTTTCCAGCCACATAATTCCATTGAATACCTGGAACAGCTTCCTGAATCCTTGCAACTCTGTTTGCCACAAAAGGTAGCCAACGGCGAGGTTCTGACGAAATCCATGCCAATGTAACCCGTGAGTCTGTCCACGCGTAAATATTGTTAATTGGTAGTTCTATGCATGATACCACTACATGCAAAAGGTTTGTTAAAAGTAACGCAGCACATAGTTCTAATCTAGGAAGAGACTGGGGTTTCAAGGAAGCAACTCTAGTTTTCGATGTTAAAAGGCTAACCTTGACTGAAGAATCAGCGCTGATTATTCTGAGGTAAATGACTGCACAATAAGCTTTCTCCGAGGCGTCACAAAAAGCATGAATTTCTATAATTACTGGCTTTGGACTTAAGACATACCTTGAAATTTGTAAACTTGATAGTAAGGGTAATTCTAAGTAAAATCGTTTCCACTTCCTATTTATTCTCTTGTTCACGACTTCATCCCAACCAAGTTTTAAGCTCCACAACTCTTGCAATAATATTTTCGCATATATTATAGTAGGCGCTAACCACCCCAATGGTTCAAAGATTTTGGCCACCTCTGCTAAAATGCTTCTCTTGGTGAACTCTTTATCATTTATGCACTCTGAGAAATGGAATGTATCACGAGAGGGGTCCCAATAAATACCCAATACCTTCACATTTTTATCAGTGGTTATTTCCAGAGAAGTACTAGGTTCTCTTAACGACTCCGGAATCTTTTCTAAAATAATTGAACTATTCGAAATCCACTTCCTTAAGCGGAATCCAGCTCCTTCCATCATTTCAGTCAACTGCTGAACTAAAGCTATCGCTTCCTCTTCACTTTGCGTTAATGAAAGTAAGTCATCTACATAAAAGTCGCGAAGGGCAACCTTCGATGCCAAAGGAAATCTAGCTTGTTCGTCTAATGCAAGTGGTTTCATTACTCTAGTAGACAAATATGGCGCACTGGTAGTTCCATACGTCACTGTTACCAATCTAAAAGTACTCAAAGACTCACGAGGACTATTTCTCCATACTATTCGTTGCCAATTTGTATCTTCTGGGTGAACTCGTATTTGTCTGAACATCTTTTCCACATCGGCGCATACCGCGACTTTGTAAGTTCTGAATCGTAGAAGAATTGGAAACAGCTCTTGCTGAACTCTCGGCCCAACCATCAAAAGGTCATTTAATGAAAGTCCAGAGGTTGTTCTAGCTGAAGCATCGAAGACAACTCTCAACTTAGTAGTACTACTTGATTCCTTCAACACGGCATGATGAGGCATGTAATACGCAGAATCAGTAAAAATCTCTCTTTCAGGGACTCTTTCCATATGTCTTAGCTCAAGGTATTCCCTCGTGAAATCCTTATATTGTTCATGAATTTGAGGCCCTTTTAATAATGAATTCTCTAAAGACTTGAACCTACGTATAGCTAACTGTCTCGAATCTCCAAGCTGGGAAGGCGAAGAATGAAAGGGTAATTTCACTACGTATACACCATTTTCGTCTCTTCTAAATGTAGATTTGAAGTAATTCTCACGTGCTCTCTCCGACTTAGTAAGCAAATCAAATGTAGGTACAGCATCTAATTTCCAAAAGTTAGACAGCAACTGCTCAGTATCCGCTTGTATGTTATTCACATAGATAGTGGGTTTATCCTCTGTTGAAGTATCCACACTACCTGAAATAATCCATCCTAGTTCAGAACGAGAGGCTATCGGTTTACCTTCTCCGCATTTAATCGTTTCTCCCTTCAGAAGCGGTAAAGAAACATCTACGCCTATCAACAGGCCCCCTTTTGTAGATGTCGGATCCGCCAACATTAAATCATTATATTCCTCTATGTACTGCTTATCTAAAGTAAAATGCGGCAGTTCTCCAATAATTCTATTGATGATAAATACTGGAACTGTAAATGAAACTTTAGCTGGAAAATGCGGGACAAAACTAATTTGAGCAATTCCATTAGTTTTTGTATCCGAAGATCCTAAACATGAAATAAAAACCTTGGCATTTCTTCTCGGTAACCCTAATCTTCTTGCACACTCTTCTGTAATCAGGTTCGCTTGACTGCCAGGGTCGATCAATGCTCTACACAACTGATATTCACCAGATGAATCTAATACTTTAATAGCAGCAGTACATAGCAAAACCTCACGCTGAAAACTAAAGTCTGATACACAAGATTTAATTACTGGACTA